>JZKD02S0341832.1:0-19129 GCA_000966675.3 Picea glauca
AGGAAGAAATTATTTGGAGGCAGAAATCCAAAAATCATTGGCTTAAAGAAGGGTAACACAATACCAAAATTTTCCATCGTTCTATGATTCAGCCTCGACATGCCAATTGCATCACTCATATTAAATAGGCTCAAGGTAACAAGCTCACCTCCCATCGGGACATTGAGCAAGAGTTAATCTCATTTTCCAATAAATTTTTAATCGATCCCTAACCAAATAGATATGAGTCCATACTTTCTATAACTCACCATATCTTGAAGCTAGTAATTGATGAGCATAATGAATGCCTTGAAGCAAAAACTAGGGAAGATATTAACATGATGGATCCTCCCCAAGAAGGCGAAGGACCTCCCAAATGGAAACCAATTCAATGCATCCCTAAAGAAATGGAAATTCCCAAATATGAAATCCACCCAATGAGAGTAGGAAGTTATGTTCAGTGTATGAAGGACCATGCATTCATTAGGAAATTACTTGGACCATGGCCTTCAAAGAGGGATTTGATAGCCTGGATTAGCTCTCGTTGGAAACCCCAGGATTGATTTGACTTCAAGTTGGGATCCAAAGGTTTTTTTATAGCCATTTTCCATAATCATGAGCATCATGAGCAGATATTTGAAAATGGACCTTACTTATTTCACTCGGTTGAGTTGCACCTATGTTATTGGACAGAGAAACTCAAGCCAGAGAAGGAATATTTCTCTTATGCTCCTATTTGTGTCTAACTTTACTCACTATCGCATGAGTATTGGGATGAATAAATACTTGCATGCATTGGAAATACCCTAGGCACCTATGTCAAATCAACATAAGCGACCAAGCAAGGTTTATACACAACCTATGCGAGAATATTCATATACATGAATGTATCCATGTTGATTCATGAATCCATTTGTCTCAACTACCAGGATTCATATTGGATCCAAACCCTAGATTAAGAGTATATTCACTTATGTTTTTGTTGATGCCATGCAAATGTCCATCTCTTTAGATATCGCCCTCTCCCTAATCCCCCCAAGCCGCTTAAACCTGATCTTGAGAAAGATGACGAGAGTTTGACCAAGATTTTCAACCAACGATGATCTGGGTGCAAATCCATCCCATCGGGTCCTACTAAATCACCTACTACAAAAAAAAACTACAAGGTCCTAATCTCGATTCCTGCAAATACCAACTCGAATCAACCTTTTGATCCCTCCTTTAGTGGCCCAAAGTCCTGTAAATCATCTAATTCTCCCTTCAACCCTAAGGAGCCTAAGTGGCCCAAAAATTCTGATCCATCTACGAATATGTCTCCTTTGAAAGATGTGATCATAAACTAGGAACAAGAACAAGGTATTGATCCATATCCAAACGATATGGAGTTGGAAGGTATTGATTTGTAAGGCATTTTCAATGCATTTTGATGCATGTTGATGAATGTCGATGCATTTCAATGCATGTCGATGAAAGTCAATGCATATCGATGCATATTTGTATTGATCTGCAAGGCATTGTTGATGCATTGAGCTCTTTGTAAAAATGCAAAGGAACCCATCGAAAAAAAATCACAGTAGGGATCCTCCTCGGCTTTGGGAGTGAAAACTAATAAGTTGAAGATGCCAAGAAGAATCCAAGGGATGACAAACACAGAGGTAGGAATTCGAACCTGCAACTGGTCTAGGAAATCGGGGACATATTGGTAAATTCAGGTCAGAATGTGTTGATCACAAATTATTTTCAACCTTCTCCTTCTCCTAGTTTTCAATGAAATTCCTCTCCTGGAACATATGTGGCATTAATGGTAAGAGAAAACAAAGGCTCTTACAAAATAAGGTAAATTTGAAAGCCCCATATATTTTCCTTCTACAAGAGATGAAACGTTCTAGCTCTTCTTTGAACACTATTATTCAAAGAATTTGGAAAACATGGCATAATATTTCCCTAGATGCTAGAGGCACTGCGGGTGGGGTAGCCATTCTATGGAATCCTTGTACATTAATACTGGATAAAAAAAAATTCCACTTTAATAAGCCTAATGGCCTGATGCATGCCAATAGGTGTCGATACTTCAGGTGTCGTTACAACTGTCTATGGTCTACAACAAATCAATGAGAAATATGATTTTCTTCAAACTCTTCAAAATTTATCTAGTCTAACTTAATCTCATTTTTTGATATTGGGAGGGGATTTTAATCTTATCTCATTTCTTGTTGAAAATAAAGGGGGAATACATCGATTGGGACCAAATAGTGAAGCCTTCAATTTTTTCATTCAAGATCTCAGATTGATTGATATTGAAACCATTAATGGTATTTTTACCTAGAACAATAGAAGAGGGGGTAATCAATTGATAGCCTATCGACTAGACATATTCCTCATCTCAAAGTCTCTCTTTATTTTGGGGCTCCACATGGAGGCTTGTATCCTTCCAACAGTTGGTTAGGATCATTGGCCTATCTGCCACAACATTAAATTTCAAAGCATGCCCTATAAACGACCTTTCAAATTTGAATTTTTTTGGCTCACGCATCCAGATTTCCAAAAGAACATACAAAAGTAGTGGATGGAAGATAACAGTGCATAGGGAAATCTAATGTACCATTTCCAATAATGGCTCAAATCCTTGAAGATGCATCTCAAATCTTGGAAGAAGTAGGTCTTTGGCAATGTTTTTCAAGCCCAAAAGTAGTTGGAAGCACAAATGGTGGAGTTGCAACAACAAGAAATTCTACATGGATGGATTAAGGATCTCTCCAACCAAGAAAAACAACTCACTAATCAACTTGAAGAAACACCTTGTCAGGAAGAAATTATCTCGAGGAAAAAATCCAGAAATCATTGGCTCAAAGAAGGATAACACAATACCAAATTTTTCCATTGTTCTATGATTCATCCTCGACATGCCAATCACATCACTCATCTTAAATAGGCTCAAGGTAACAATCACACCTCCCATCGGGACATTGAGAAAGAGTTAATCTCATTTTTCAGTAACTTGTTAACTGAGTCGTAACCAAATAGATATGAGTCCATACTTTCTATAACTCACCATATCTTGAAGCTAGTAATTGATGACCATAATGAATGTCTTTTGCAACCAATATCCTTGTTAGAAGTGGAAGAGGAAATCATGAGTATGTCCCCGGGAAAGTCGTCATAGCTAGATGGATTTACCTATGATTTCTTTCATCATTGTTGGTCGGTTGTCAAGTTCGATGTGTGGGATCTTCTTGTTGAGTCTCAAAGAATCACAAGGATCCTCCCTGATCTTAACGACACCTTCATATCCCTGATCCCCAAGGAATCCCAAGAAACTGACCCCTTCCAATTTCGGCCCATTGATTTATGTAATGTTATTTATAAAATTATCACCAAAGGCTTGGCCTCTCAGTGCTCACCTCAAACCTCTTATGCCTCTTCTAGTAGGGTCAGAGCAATATGGCTATGTATATGGGCATAAAATCCTTGATAGTATTATTTTGGAATATGAGTTAGTACATTCCATTAAATCCACTAAATCCCCGAGAATGTTGATTAAACTCAACATGTCCAAATCCTTCGACAAGTTAAGACATGAATGTTGATTAAACTCAATATGTCCAAATCCTTCGACAAGTTAAGATGAAAATAAATAAAGGATATCACATTAGCTTTTGGTTTTCATAAATCTTGGGTTAACTAGATTTTGCATCTCACTTCCTCTTCCTGTTTATCCATTCTTTTTAAAGGCTCTCCCTCATCCCCCTTTTGACCCTCGTGAGGCATTCATCAAGGTGATCCTCTTTTCTCTTTATTATTATGGCGGGGGGTCTAGGTCGCAACATTAAAGCTTCAGTTCTCTCTCAGTGCATTCAAGGGTTGTCCCTTCACAACTCCTCTCCCCTATCTCATAATCAGTTCATAGATGATACTATGTTAATGGGGATTCCCTCAGCCAAGGAATCCATATCCTTTAAGAAAATTTTGGATGCCTTTATGGATGCTTCGGGTACCTCTATTAATCACCTCAAATCCCATATTTTTTTCTTTTAATGAATTGCTTCATATTCAATTCTATGTTTCCTACATCATAGGACTTTATAGGATTTCCCTTCTATCCAAATACTTGGGTTCCCCTCTCCTAGATTTTGATGGTTCTTAACTACTCTTGGGAAGACCTTCTATCTTGTCTCAGGAAAAATATTAACAGTTGGACCTTTCAACCCTCAACATTGCAGGTCGACTCATTCTTCTTAAAGTTGTCCACTGTGCCATCCCGTTGTATATTTTCTTAGTCCTTGCTACTCCCAAGTGCATACTAAAGGAAATCAAGGCTCTCCATTGCAATTTTCTCTGTCAAGGCTCCAACTCTACCAAAAAATGGGTGTTGGTAGCATGGAACACTCTCTGCACCTTGAAATTAAAGGGAAGGCTTGGTTTAAGAGATCCAAAAACTATTAGTAGCACCCTAGGTGCCAAAAAGTGGTGGCAATGGATTTAAAACAACAAGGAACTCTGGTACAATATTTTGAAAAACAAATATGCCCCCATTTTTTATCCCGAGGATCTAATAAGAATGACTAGAATTCAAATAGGATTCATCATTTGGAATGCAACATGGTAGAACAAATCTTTAATTCAAGATCAAATTTTCTGGAAAATCAAAGATAGAAAATTTTCTCTCTTTTGGGAGGATTCCTGGCACCAACTCCCCAAACTTCAAGAAAATATAGGTTTCCTTTCCCTAAAATGTGGGCTGCTAGTGGCCCATGGAAACACCATTCACCATTATTAACAAAAAGACTTAGTCTCTTTGTATTGGTGCTCTTGGTGCCTCAACCCTGATCATATTGCTCTCCAAAATAGGCAAACTCTCCTCGCGTTGAACATTGAACTTGTCCTTAAAAGAATCAAATTATGTTTGCTTCCAGATAAGATTTGATGGGGCTATCAAGTTGTTGGATGATTAAATCTTAAAGAAGCCTACTCCTTAATGGCCCAACATGCCTCTCTTCCCTCAAATGACATCTGGGATAAAATTTGGACTGTCAATATATGGCCCAAGTTGGCAACCTTCCTCTACTAGCTAGTTGTTCATGGAAAAATTCTAATATGGGATCACCTTCTCTTTCGAGGATTTTATGGGCCAGGATTGTGTGTTATGTTCCATAAACATAGTGAATCTATTGTTGACCTTTTAAATACCCGAGACTTCAGTCGTGGTCTCTAGGACCAAGGAGAAATTCCCTTTCATTAATTAGATCGACATGTTGAATCTATTTTCCTCACCATCTCTTCTTAGCATCTCCATGGCTTTAAGAGTGCCCTTCTGAATCGAATCTGGAAAATTTTCCCAAGGTTTCTTATGTGGGAGACTTGGAAAGAATTAAATCGACGCATATTCAAAAATGAGAACCTTCTTATCTCTTCATTCCGGACCAAGATCAAAGGGGACATCATAGAAATTGTTCTCATTGGGAAATGGGATGGTGAAGCTCTTAATTGTAATGAAAGAGAATGCCAGATCCTCTTTGTTTGATTTCCCCCTTCTTCCCTTCCAATTCCTTTCCCCCACTATGATGCCCTCATTGATCCTCTTCTCCCTACTCTTGATCTCCTCCTCCATATGGGTTCATCAAACTAAACTTTGATGGGTCTTCTAATGTAAATCTAGGCCTGGTAGGATTTGGAGGGGTATTAAGAGATGTTGAGGGAAAGATCCTCTACCTATTCACGAGCTTTATTGGTACTGACACAAACAATGAAACTGAGATATGGGCCTTTCTTAAAGGTTTAATAATTGTTCATGACCATCAGTTCTCTAAAATCGTTGTGGAAGGTGATTCTCAACTCACCATTCACATCCTCTCTTGCTTTTAGAACAAATCCTCTATGGGAACGATCTCTTATAATTGGAATCTCAAGTCCATTCTGGATCTTCTTCATTCTGCTATCCAAAATGTGGTTGGCATTGTACCATCTCATGTTCGTGGAGAGGCCAATAAGTTGGCTAATTGTCTAGATAATGAAGGGGTTTCTCATCCCTCCACTCCCATAGACTCTAGTTGGGTTGATTTTCTGGACGAACATTTAAAACAACGATGCCACTGTTGGGCACCAAATCGGGCTATCTTTCTGCTGCATTTCCATTACCTTTTTGACCTTTTTGCACTTATTTACCTATGTTTACTATGCTAAACCTGTGAGGTAAATACCCCTACCTTGTCCATTGGAATATTTTATTAATAAAGTAAAGTCGCAGAGTTTTACCTATTCACAGCACTAAAACGAATGTTTGACCGCAACTTCTGGAGAACAGGACCAGAGCTTCATCTCGCAGCAGATCCGCTCTTCACAGCAACAACCAAGCCATAAAGAGGCCGCGCAACTGGAGTCGCAGATCCCTGAACCATCTTGGGCATTTTGCTGATTCTGTCCATCTGGTACTGGTGCCGTTCCAACTAATGTATATTTTTGGGGATACGGTTACCATGTTTTGGGGAAAGAGGTTGTTCTCCCTTTTGATGTATAAAAGATAGTTTATTCCTGTAACTGGGGATGTCCCCATTGAGATTGTAATAACCTTTTTCAGATTTATAAAACACTATCTATTTTGCTGTCTTCATCTTCGCTGTGACCAATGCAGCCCTGATCAGAGAGTTGGGCCCGCTCTTCTGATCAGGTGCTACGTCTTCCTTTATGTGTTATTTATGAGTTTATGCTTGCTGTTACAATGTGTTATTTATCAGTTTATGCTTGTTGTTACAGTGTGTTATTTATCAGTTTATGCTTGTTGTTATAGTGTGTGATTCTTATGAGTACTTTTTGGAAGTTGTAGTTAATCTAGTTGATAGTAATGTTTTGAATCTTAATCATGAACCCTTGTCCAAAACGAATTGTACTCTTGACCCTGCATATACCTTGCGCGTTGCCTTGAAAGGATATGCACCTGGATTGATAAATTAATGTAGGAAAAGGGTGAATAAATCGTTCACACCTGGCCACCAACATTTTGGCGTCGTTTCCAGGGAAGCTAACAAGGTGCAAGACAATGATTCAGACCAACTAGAGGGTCAATCTCTCATCCTAGGGAGAGAACAATTTTTCTCACTCTGCTTCAGGTCCTGAGCGTAGGTGATCTTTCCGCTTGTTTTTATTTTTGATTTTCTGTTTTTGTCAATCTCTTGTCCTGGGGAGGGAGGAGTCTTTTGACGCTTTGCTCCAGATCTCGAGTCAGATTTATTTCTTTCAAACCCTTGTGTTTTTTTGGAAACCCTAGCTTTTACCTTGGGGAGGGAGGAGTCTTTTGACGCTCTACTTCAGATTTGAAAAGTATCAGGTCTTTTCCGTGGTGTGTTTTGTTCTTGTCCAGGGGAGGGAAGAGTCCTTTGATGCCCTGCTCCATGCCCTGAACCTTAGATTCTTGTTTTTTTTAGCTGCCTTTCTTTTTCGTAAGATATTTTGTCTTGGGGAAAGAATGGTCCTTTGACACTTTACTTCAAGACTAAAGCATTGTAGGTTCATGCCAAGACCCTCCATCATACCAACACTTGTATGAACAAAGAACCGAATAACGGGGGCAGAGGGAAAGCCCCAAAGAAGGGAGGACCAGATTTGGGAAGAAAGACCTACATCCAACAAATTATAGTAAGATGAATCAGAAACATCATCTCACACAACCATGAGACCAAGGGCACAAAGAGTGAAGTCTGAGGGACAATCAGTAGATCAACCAATGTTGTCTACAACATTCTTGGGTGATACGACACAGCAGGTCCCTCCAGCAGTTGAAGAAACATCTAGTGGCATACTTGACCAAGGAAATCTTATGCTGGCAACAGAGGGGGAAGAGGCCGCAAGCAGAACCTCGACAGAGTCAAACCACTCCAGCAAGAGAGAGAAGGTTGTAGCCGAGGGATCAAGTCATCAGAACGCAGGAGAAGGGATCGAAGGAGTATTTGCATCACCAAGGTACCAGGGAAGTGCTGCTAATGCAACTCGGATCCAAGGGGTAAGGAAGCCTTAGTCATCTCCTACAGAGTCCGGTGAAATACCCAACAGTTATTGGAAGATATTTATGGCTCCCACAACCTCTATTATCGAGTTTCCAATCAGAAACCTAGGATTTGGTGTGCCAACCAAGCCTATTCCATTAGCAGCGCTACCAAACTTTCATGGGCTTGTTTCAGAAGATCCCAACACATTTCTATTCGAATTTGACATAGTATGCCAAGGGTATGACTACACGACGGAGGCCCAAAAGTTAAAATTTTTTCCTTCTACATTAAAAGGGACGGCTCTGCGATGGTTCATGGGCCTTGGAGGAAGCACTATTTCCACATGGGATGATATGCGGACAACTTTTCTGGAAAAATATGAGGACTACTGTAAATCCTAGAACATTAAGGAGGAAATTTTCAAGTTCGCACAAAAAGAAGATGAGAGTTTGGAAGATTGCGTGGAACGATTCAAGTACACCTTACAGAGGTTGGGGCACTCTGACCTGGATAAGGAAATTATAAAAATTATCCTCCTCCGATCTTTCCATGAGGACTCAATGGAACTATTGAACATTGTGGGAAAGGGATACATCTCTAAGGAAAGCTTCGAAGGTATCTGCGAATTATGCATTTAGTGCTCAAGGGGGCTTGCAAGAAATAGACAAGGAATTCACTCAGTAAAAGGGTCTGGCGGAGGTGTTACGAAAGCAGAAATCAGAAACCTGCTAGACAATCTGAGGACGGATATCCTCAGCACCCTGTCAGCACAGATGGATACGCTGCAAGTAAAACATAAGCAGCTGGAATTGGACAGGACTATGGCGATATTCTGCCCGACATGTAGAAAGAAGCATCCAGAGAGGGAATGTCCACTAAAATCCATAGAGGAATGTGCAATCTGCGAGCTAAATCATGCATCAAGCACATTCCCCTCCCTGCCAGGCCTGAAAGAAGTATTTCAAGGAACGAGGAAAGACATGGAACAACTGTACCTCATGGGGTCTAGAAAGCCATGGCAACCTCGACCACCATTGGGAAATCAAGGTATGTACTCAGATCCATCTCAGTATTTCAATAATTCTAATATGAATCCTCAGTCCATGCCCTATCCTTCCATGTGGCCAGAATACCAGTTTCCACCGTGGCAACAATGGAACCCTCAAGCCAGTTCAAGCTCTCCATGGGCTCCAACTTGGCGAGGATCCCCTCCTGGGAAGTTTCCTCAATCGATGCCACAACAACAAATCCAACTACCCTCTAATGTGCCTTCGGGTAATCAACCTGCCCATCCTCAGATCCCAATCCAACCTGATCCGAATCCTAATAGTAGGGGAGTTCATCAAACTGACATTATTAACCTACCTTCATATAGCATTTCCACTACAGAGTTGTATGAAATGAATCTATGATCAGGGCGGACAGTTGATGTTCAACCTCCTCCAGATACCATTGAACAACTCGATTGTGAAGGTAAGGAATCAGAACCAATTAGTAAAGAGCCAAAACAAACTGATAGAAACCAGGCATCTCCTGTAAAACAACATCAATCTGAACCACCTTGCCCAGAGAGACTAACTTTGAGTAAATCAAGCCCTCAAGATGAATTTGATTTATTAGGAGAATTGCAGAACTTATTTGTTAAAATTCCCTTGTTACAAGCTATGAAGGATGTGCCAATATATGCAAAGAATCTTAGGGAACACTGTTCAAAGAAACCTGCAAAGAAATCCAAAGACCCCCTTACCATTCATGTTATGGGAAAATTATCATATTTCATGACGAGAAAGTCAATTCCTGAAAAGTATGGAGATCCGGGGAACCCAATTCTGACAGTACAAATTAATGGGGTACAGATTCTGAATGTGCTGGTAGACCTGGGTGCTGCCATCAATGCTATCACCACTGAAACCATGCATGTATTAGGTCTTTGTAACTTGAAACATACACCTACAGTATTGGAATTGGTAGACTGATCCACAGTCAAACCTGTAGGAAAGTTGGAAGATGTAACAATTTCAGTGGATTCATGGCACTATCCCATAGATTTCCTGGTCTTACAGATGCAATCTTCGGTGGGCGACCATCCTTTGATCTTGGGTAGACCATGGCTGGCTATTGCAGATGCTTACATTGGGTGTCGATCATGGCACATGGTTATTTCCAATGGGCACAACATTAAGAACTTAGTGTTATACCCACCTACAGAACCAAACCCATCCATAAAACCAATAGGAAGCAAGAAAATTTTATCTAGGAAAGAGTCCGAAACAAAAAATGAGGAATTGAGGCCAGTTCTCACTATTGGACAAGCTCTTCAGTTGAAAATAGAATCGGAAGATGATGTAATCACCTCTTTTATGGATGATCCTTGCTCCGTTTCTGAAACAAATCAACAATTCCTAGAATCTATCCTAAGCTGTGAGACTTAGGAAATAATTGAAACAACAGAAGGATCAGAGGAGCTACCTGTTGATGCACCCAGTGAAAGTGTCCCAGTAGAACTAGAACCAGGGAAAACCTCGAATATTAATCCAACCCTGTCAGAATCCCAGAAGAAGCAACTCGTGGATGTCCTTCGGAAAGACAAAGAGGCCTTTGCCTGGGATTATAAATATATGAAAGGGATACCTGCTAATTCATGTACCCATCATATCTACATTAAGGAGGATTGTCGTCCTGTGAGACAACCTCAGAGAAGGATGAACCCCGCATTGAAAAATGTTGTGAAAGAAGAACTTCAAAAATTACTAGACATAGGTTTTATTTACCCCATCTTAGATAGCCAATGGGTCTCCCCATTAGTAATGGTCCCTAATAAAAATGGTAAATGGTGAATATGCGTGGATTATCAAGAATTAAATAAGGCAACACAGAAAGATCATTTTCCTTTGCCATTTATTGATCAAGTTCTGGACACATTGGGTGGCAAAAAGTTTTTTTCCTTTATAGATGGGTTTAGTGGGTATAACCAGATCCAGATAGCTCCTGAAGATCAGGATAAAACCACTTTCACATGCCCTTGGGGAACGTTCGCATACCGGGTCCTTCCTTTTGGCCTATGTAATGCTCCTGCAACATTCCAGAGGGCAATTTTGGGAATCTTCTCTGATTTTATAGATGACAGTGTTTAAATCTACATGGATGACTTTACTCCATATGGGGATTCATTTCTTGAAGGGCTGAAAAATTTAGAAAAAGTTCTCGAAAGGTGTATACAAGCGCGTGTCTCATTGAGTACGACAAAATGCCATATGATGATGGAAGAGGGTATTGTTCTGGGACATTTGCTCTCAGCTGATGGAATCCAGATGGACCCAACAAAGACAAAGGTAATTCAACATTTCTCGACACCCAAAACACCCACGCAGGTACGCAACTTTATTTGTTGTGTTGGTTATTACAGGCGTTTTATAGAAAATTTTGCTAAAGTAGCACACCCACTTTTTCAATTGCTAACAAAAGATTTAGATTTTGTGTGGACAAAGGAATGTGATGCAGCGTTTACGAGAATCAAGGAATTGGTCTGTAGCGCTCCGATCCTTAGAGGGCCAGACTAGGCATTACCTTTCCATATTCATACAGATGCTTCCCAAACATTAGTTGGTGTAGTATTAGGACAGCAAGAGGACAAAATTCCATATGCAGTTTACTACGTTAGTAAGAATTTGGCTCCTATTGAATTAAACTACACAGTGACTGAGAAAGAGTTCCTTGCTGTCATTTACACCATCAATAAATTCCGACACTACATTACCGGGTATCCTACCTTTGTGCATACTGCTCATGCAGCTATCAGGTATTTAATGAATAAACCTGTCACCCCTGGTCGTATCACAAGATGGCTTTTGCTACTACAGGAATTTGATATTACTATAGTAGATAAACTAGGGAAGGACAATGTGGTTGCAGATTTCTTATCTAGGATAGAACACGAGGGTAAGAATACACCAATTGAAGATAATTTTCCAGATGAACATCTTTTTGCAGTATCTGCTAACACTCTGTGGTATGCAGATATTGATAATTATCTTGCTTCAGGGAAGGTGCCTCGTCATCTGTTATATAAGGAGAAAAGGAATATTATTCACCAGAGTACCTGATATTCATAAATGGCAGGATATCTCTTTCATACAGGGGTTGACCAAGAGATTCGGCGTTGTGTGGCAGAAGATAATATCTATCAGATACTGAAGGCCACACATGATGGACCTTGTGGAGGACATTTTGCAGATAAAAGAACAAGTCACAAAGTGTTGCAAATGGGATATTACTGGCCCTCCATCTTTCGTGATGCCCTAGATTATGTCCGAAGGTGTGATAGCTACCAACGGATGGGAAAACCTAGGAAAGCAGACGAAATGCCTCTACAACCCCAGATAGTCCTTGAACTGTTTGAGAAATGGGCCATTTATTTTGTTGGACCCTTCAACCCACCTTCTCATCATAAAGTTTACATCCTAGTCTGCACTGATTATGTAACTAAATGGGTGGAAGCCAGAGCGGTCACAAGAGCAACATAACAAGTAGTGGCAGACTTTCTTTTTTAAGAAATCTTTGCCCGATACGGTACTCCAAGGGAAATTGTGTCGGATGGAGGATCACAATTCACATCTCACATTATAGGAAAGCTGATGCAGAAATATGGAGTCAAACATAGAGTGACAACCCCCTATCACCCCTAGGCAAACGGGCAAGTAGAAAGCACAAACAAGGTATTGGAAAATATCTTGACAAAGACAGTAGCAAGTCATCGCCGGGACTGGGCACAAAAACTTCCAGAAGCTTTATGGGCATACAAAACAACATGGCGAAACACAACTGGGTTTTCTCCATTTGAATTAGTCTATGGGAAAGTCCCCTTGTTTCCAATGGAATTTGAGATCAGTACACTTAGGACAACTCTAGAAGTAGGCCTAGACCCATTAGAAGAACATAAACACTGACTGGAACAACTGAATGAGTTGGACGAGATTCAGTTATTACCTGTCCAGAAGACCACTACTGTTCAACAACAGAGAATGAAGTGGCATGATAAATTTATCAAAAGTAAGGTGTTTCATGTGGGAGATTGGGCATTACTGTACGATTCCCGATTTAAGGATTTCAAAGGCAAGCTTTGCACTCACTGGATGGGACCATATCAAGTGGACGCAGTGTTCGACAATGGAACGGTTAGATTAGTTACAATAGATGAGAATCATACCTCGTTCTTAGTAAACAAACACCATCTAAAACTATACCATCGTCCAGCCTCTAGAAATGCCTTTGTCAAACACCTTTCTGACTCATCTGATTTAATGGTTGTTGGGATGAAGGACACTCTCACTCTGCCTTAAAAAAAAAAAAAAAATGTTATTTCTTACTTGTTTGTATTTTGCAGGAATAACAAAGGAATATGGCTAGGAGAATGTAACACTCAGCGCTGTTACTCCACCAGTGCTGCTATAAAGACGTTGTTGTTACTCCATTGGTGTGTACTGATTACTTCACTAAGTGCTGATACTCCACAACTGTCGTTACTCTTCCAGTGTCGTTACTATGCAACTACCATTACTTCATCGATGTTGTTACTCTGCAACTGCCGTTACTCCGCCGGTGCCATTAATCCGTAACTTTCGTTACTCCGCCGGTGTCGTTACTCCGCAACTGCTAGTTCTCCGCCGGTGCTGTTACTCCGCAACTGCCGTTACTCCACAACTGTCGCTACTCCGCCGTCGCCGTTACTCCGCCGTTGCTGTTACTCACTGTTTCTATTACTCCTTGTTGCCGTTACGCCCTGTTGCCATTACTCTGTCAGACCTTTTGCTGCTACTCCACCATAAGGTAGGTCCCCATGTACGTCTCCGTCGACTTTTATGGATTTAATTAAAATATTCCAAAAATACATCAAAACGTGCTGTGAACGACCGTAATTAAGTTGGGGGGGGGGGGAACTTCATAATAAATGATGACATACCAAGAAAAAACATTTATGACACATGATCCTCACAAAACAGAATCCAATAATTTCAGCACTCTGTAATCATAACTTGATATGTTGAAATACGTACTCATACGTGCAGAGTCATAATCAGTCACCTCCCCAACACGCTGCATTAAATTTCTGATAGTACCACCACAATCTGTCATCATTTCCAAACATACCAACGTTGTTTCATCCGTCGTCCCCAAAAGCGATATGACGTTATTTTAGTTGCCAACGGTTTGGAGCCTTGTCTTTTTCCCCTACCAGCTAACTGCATTCGTCGTGCTGACTCCGCCTCTGCAACAATGGGTGGATGATCTGTGCGGCATGAACCTGAAGATACAAAGAGAGTTCAGAACAATCAGGAGGTATGGCAGGTCTTTGAGAATGCGGACTGGAATGTTTACTTTGACAGGTTGAAAGGGTCGAATGAAGAAATTGCGACAAAGTTTGCACTCAACCTGAGAGAAGGAAGCTCTCGAGTCTGCGGAATTGAAATTCCTGTGACAGAGGAAACCATCACAAAAGTTAGTGGACTCCCTCAAAACAAACAACGATGTTTTTCAATAAGGTCTATCCTTCCGAAGTTTCCCGAAGCCTTTTTACATGCAGGAGAAAGCATTGTGCAAAAGGGTTGAGGATACGACCGAAATTCGCTGCCGCATCCATGGAAGGAAGTAACAGAGTTCGTCATGAGATATATGACTTGCGAAGGGAGATGCTCCACCATATTCAAATACCATCTCTGAATACTAACTCACCTGCGATTTCCCCAAGTAGAGGCTTTCTCACTGAATGTGCCTTATTTCTTATTGAGAAGCCTTCACCTAATGGCACATTCGGCTCAAGAGTCGCGATAGGTATTGGTGACCATCACCCACCATGGGCTGGTTCAACTGTTAATAATGAATGCCATCAGACAAATCCCGATCCCGTGGGAATTGTTTTGGGATTCCACAGAGGAAGAAGTAGCAGCCACTGTGGCTGCTAGGGAAGATGAACCAGAAGCCACGTAGGAGGAAAATTCAGGAGAAGATGACTATGTTGACCAAGAGGAACCAGAAGAGATGGAGATGGAAGCTGAAGCATTTGAAGAAGAGGCTACTCCCCAAGAGAAAGCTGAAACCATGGAACCAATGGAAGATGCATAAGTTAACACAGAAAGGCCCACTAGTACCACGACCAAGGCTGTCCCATAAGAACCAGCCTCACCTATGGAACTAGCAGAGCAATTTGATAGCATGACAACCACAGAAGCGGGGTCACAAAAGACAGGAGCAGGTGAATTGGTCAATATTGTGACCGAGGGTACTCCAAAAGGACCTCCTGTCACCATGGAGTCGATGGAGGAGGATAACTAGAATAAAGAAGAGGTCGTGACCACCTCGACCATAGAGCCCATGGAAGAAGTGCTGGGAGAACTAGGGCGTGAGGTTGGCACCGAATCAAAAGAACTAGTGTCAACCTCGGGACCAAATATTGAAGATCCCTGCTAGTTCTCCTTTTTCTCCTTTATTCCAAGAGGAGCAAGGCGAACTCGTTCCCTTCGGCATACAGAAGAAGATCTCGCCATTCCTCCAATTCTATCACAAAATCCACAACTGTGTGGGGTGGCTGATACTCAAACATACACATTAGCAGGAGAGCATCTCGCAAGGGCACTACCAGTCATGGTGAGCACGCAACAAGAGGAAATAGCTGTAGGCGAAGAGGAGGGACCAAGTGAAGTGGTCCCGACGAATGAGCCAATGGAAGAGCCAGGCGAGAAGGTCGTAAGACTCCCAGTCAAACAAAAACATTAGCTACAATTTAAGGAGACAATGCGGCTTAAGATGGAGGTCAAGAAACTAAGGAAACAGGTACACAAAATGTAGGAGCGGATGAAGAAATACAAGCAACAAGCAAGAAAGTCCAAGGCCATAGGAGTAGAAACAAAGACTCAAACAGACCAGGTAGCCATAACCTCTGCTGCTACTCAAACAGACCCGATCGAGTGATTGTTTGAAGACCGTGAGCGTGAATTAATAGTCGAAGTGAAGACTTGGAAATCTACTGCGGCTCAGTATCAAAACGAGATCAAAAGAAATCAGGAACAAGCCTCCACAACTATTTTTGAATATGTGGAGCGTATAGACATCATGAGATTAAGGCATGCGAAGCAACAAATCAAGATGGAGCAGCTGGAAAAGCAAGTGGTAGAGATGAAAATGGATATGGAGCAGATGTTTAATTTGGTGCAAGAGGTGATGGCATGTCGCCCTCCTGCTTCTTGTTATTCTTTATTCTTACATGAACGTTTTCTTCTATTATGCATGGAGAGCATAAAAAACGAGATTAGTTATAAAATAGAAAATGGTGTACAATTCCTCTGAATAATGAGGCACCACAATGTGCCAACTCAACATTTGATGTGTAAATTTTACCTGCATGGATATTTGTTGCGCCTAGACAGAGACTTCAATCTAGTCCCGTATGTGGGAGACATTCATTTAAGGGCCCTCACCTCTTACACTTTCAACCAGATCAGCTGGCATAAGGCTTTTAACACATTTGAATCTAATCAGGTTATAAAGTCGTTTATATTAAGAGGAGAACCTGAGAGGTCAGTCACCATGTTCACTAAACACAACACCTTTTTGGGAATTGAGGCGAATAGAGACAAAATGCCGAGGACACAAAATTGGTGCCTTGATCTTTGTGTTAAGCAAATAGTCACATTTCATGAAGATGCCCTTGATTGCTGTCAGAAAAGGTGGATGATGACACCTACAGCTATCCGGAACAGGGAACATTTTGGGGCACCAAATTTTTCACGAGTGGTACCCAGGGTGCCCAAATATGTGGCATGTGTCCGAACAAGCGGGGTCCGATGGATGGGACTCTGGTTTCAGTTTCCCACTATTTGGTTGCCAGTAGAACATTACACTCCAACGTATATCGTCCCGGAAGATTGGTGGGAAGAAGTCCACCTTTCATATGGTTTTAAAGTTCCAGGGACAGAGATGGCCGAAGAATATGATCTTGCCCATTTTCAGGAAGCCAACAGTCAGTGAAATCCAGACCTGCAGAGGTGGCGAACTGCATGAGGGAATGCAGAAGGCTAGTTGGGGGGAGATGTTGGGCACCAAATCGGGCTATCTTACTGCTGCATTTCCATTACCTTTTTGACCTTTTTGCACTTATTTACCTATGTTTACTATGCTAAAATTGTGAGGTAAATACCCCTACCTTGTCTATTGGAATATTTTATTAATGAAGTAAAGTCGCGGAGTTTTGCCTATTTGTAGCACTAAAATGAATGTTTGACCACAACTTCTGGAGAACAGGACCAGAGCTTCATCCCGCAGCAGATCTGCTCTTCACAGCAACAACCAAACCATAAAGAGGCCGCACAACTGGAGTCGCAGACCCCTGAACCATCTTGGGCATTTCGCTGATCCTGTCCATATGGTACTGGTGCCGTTCCAACTAATGTATATTTTTGGGGATACGGTTACCATGTTTTGGGGAAAGAGGTTGTTCTCCCTTTTGATGTATAAAAGACAGTTTATTCCTGTAACTAGGGATGTCCCCATTGAGATTGTAATAACCTTTTTCAGATTTATAAAACACTATCTATTTTGCTGTCTTCATCTTCGCTGTGACCAACGCAGCCCTGATTAGAGAGTTGGGCCCGCTCTTCTGATCAGGTGCTGTGTCTTCCTGTGTGTTATTTATCAGTTTATGCTTGCTGTTACAGTGTGTTATTTATCAGTTTATGCTTGTTGTTACAGTGTGTTATTTATCAGGTTATGCTTGCTGTTATAGTGTGTGATTCTTATGAGTACTTTTCGAAGTTGTAGTTAATTTAATTGACAGTAATGTTTTAAATCTTAATCGTGAACCCTTGGCTAGAACGAATTGTACTGTTTCTCCTGCATATACCTTGCATATTGCCTTGAAAGGATATGCACCTAGATTGATAAATTAATGTAGGAAAAGGGTGAATAAATCGTTCATACTTGGACACCAACAACCACTCTTTGGCTCTTATGTACCTAGGCCAACCAGATCAGATGAAAATTGGCATGCCAGGTGATGTGGCCCAAGACCGCACCCCAGGTTCATGATCTGGATGGTTGATAGTTATGTTGTTTTTCATGGTATTGACCATTTTGGTCTGATAGTCTTTTTAGTTTTATATATCTTTTTTTGGACTCATTGTTTCAAGCTTGTTAGTAGTTGGGTATTTCTATATAAACTCTATTACACGTATCTTTGTTTTACATTTGGCATGGTTTCCTTCTGAGCGTGCCAACATAATTCTAAGCCTCTAATGAATATATGGGTTGAATGCTAGCCATGATGACATCTATGTACATTTTGTCCATATTTTAATAGAAAACTACTTACAAAATAATAATAATGATAATAATTTTAAATTTTAATTATACTTTAAAAAGTAAATAAAAAATATTATTTTTTCTCTATATAAAAAAAAACCACATACCTACTAACATAAATTACTCCTACCTGTTAACATAAATTTGTATAGTGAATGGAAATCTGGTCCTTAAAGGGAGTATACCTACTAACATAAATTACTCCTACCTAATAACATAAACTTGTATAGTGAATGAAAATCTTGTCCTTAAAGGGAGTATACAGGTGCAAAAGATGATGGGTAAAAATATGTAAATTCAAATTTCCATATAAAAATAGTTTTTTTTTTAATTATTGTTAATGCAAATTTTTTTATCAAATTTACATAATTTTATTTTCAAAACTTTAATATTTTAAATATTTATAAGATTTAGAATCAGTGCCCATATATATATATATATTATTAAGAATATATGTATATAGCTATTAAGAATATGTGTTATTTTAGCAATATAAATAATCAAATTCTTTTTAGTCTTAGTTATATTCAATGTATAATGTGAGGAGGCCTAATGGTTAAGAGCATGTGTTTCCTCTTAGGAAGTTACAGGTTTGAATATGAATGAAGTAGGGTATGTATACCTCTATAAACTTGAGAAGTCAAAACACTCCACATATGAGGTCCCTTCTCCCACAAACAACAAGGTCTCATACATCAATTTGGTTTTTTCTCCGCAAAGGGGGTCCATTGTCTCATAAACAATGGAGTCTCATATCATTTTGGTGTCTAGCTAAGTTGTTGCATCATCATCATCATCATCATCATCATCATCATCATCAT
>JZKD02S0341843.1:0-19129 GCA_000966675.3 Picea glauca
GCAGCCTTTATCCTCTGAAATTCGTTCCCACTGATGATTACTCTCTTCTGTAAGCCAGATAGGGTCACCGTCTTCTTTGCAACAAAGAATGCTAGCTTGTTCACCTGTAGTTCTAACATTGAAATCCCCCACTATAAGGACTTCACCTAGATGAGAATATATTGCAATATCTGTTTTTAAGGCTGCAAAGGGATCTTTGTATAAATAGAATTAAAAGAAATGTTCTCATTTAATATTAATATTAAATATATTTTGTAAATTATATTTAAATATATTTATAGTTTTTTTTAATAAAAATTATAAATGGTATTTTATGTAAATTTGTGATTGTTATATGTTATCTTCTAGCAATCAATTGTAATAAGTGCGGTTAGGAAATTCTTCATGAGCGTCAACGAGCTATTCGATAATTCCCCTAAGGAGAATAAGAGGAGGTCCAGGTATGCAATTTATAAGTGAATTGATGCTAGTTATTATGGAAACTGGGATGACGAGTACAATATCTTGGAAAAAGTCAAGTGGCCTGCGAAGGAGGAGATGCGAGCTAGAGCACTAAGGGAATGGCAGAGGATTGAGTCTATCTAGAGGGAGACCAGGTTGAAAATCAAGAGTGGGAAGGTCGTTGTCATTAAGCTGGTCCTATTCGAGGAAGATGAGGATGTGGCAGAAGAAATGGGAGAGCAAGAAAAGGGAAACCAATAATAGAGAGAGCGAGAGTTTGTTGCCCATGTGCCCCTTCTGGATGAGAAAATGATCGAGTGCATGGTTTTGGAGAAGAAGAAACATGAGCTCCTTAGTAAGCACATGGGTGAGTATCTCATGGAGGAGCAGGCTGAGTCCAAGGAAATGGTTAATATTTAGTGATAAAGCATGTTGATAAAGCTTATATGGATCATCGATTGTTTTTCCAAATGTGCTTCTTAACTTCAATTAAATAAATAATATGGACCTTAGGTCATTCTTGAGGTTGACACGATGTTATAATTAAGTCATCCACTAGGTTCCTTTCTTGTTGAACAAGGCAAAGGGTCACTGGGAAGCTTTGATCGTAGAGCTTAGCAATCCTAATTATGCCAAAGTAGGGGCCAAGATGACAGATTTGGAAGGGAATGAAGTTGATGTGCTTGGTGCCACCAACAAGGGCCCTAGTTAGATATACTTCAGGGCTACGCAATTACTCCCCATCCTCAAAGCGTTATTCGATAATCCACTTGAGACAAAGAAGAGGAGGTGTAGGTATGCACTATACAAGCAAATTGATTCCAATTCATATTATGGCTACATTAATGACGGGGACAATATCTTGGACAAAGTTGAGTGGCCTGTGAAGGAGGAGATGCGAATAGGAGCATTGAGGAAGTGGCAGAGGATCGAGTTTATGTGCTAAATTATGATAGGCACAAAAGAGTGATTTCCTCCGCAAAAATTTAAATATGAAAGTTTGCATATGTACATTGTCAATTCAATTGTTTCTCGGTGTTTTTTTACATAACAACTGCACCAATGTGCTTCCAATTGCACTGGTGCACTATAAACAATATATCACACATGTATATTGTGTTTTTTCAAATCATGTTGATGTTGATGTTGTTTGATTTATAAAATGTATTATAAGTACGCTAATGATTTCTCTATTTTTAAATTAAATTTAAGATGTATCACTCATTAGAATTTAGAGTTGCCATATAATGTTTAACTTTAGTTTTATGAAATCGTTTACTTTGGATTGTAATTGCAAAAACTTATAACTATTAATGCCATATAATGTTTAATTCTTCTTCAAGGTGAATTGTTTCATTTCCAACAAGATACAATATGTTGATTAAACATGTTTACAAAGAAAAATTACTTTTATGAAATGCTATTTTCTCATTTATTTTATTGATAATGTCATAATAATTGTTCATAATTAAATTTATAATTGTTATATTTTTTAAAAATTATTATAGTCATAATTATTAAATATAAATTTTAAAAAACATTATAATTATTAAAATATGAATTTAAAATATCATTCATAATAATGGATTTAAAATATGAATTTAAAAAAACCATTATAATTATTAAATATGAAAATGAAAGCATTAATAATAATTAATTTTAATATACACAATTTGCTTTAAATGGCTTTAAGGTTTTTAGCTCCACCACCAACTTAATTATGAATATCCTCATAAGTATTTGATTTCATTAGTGAAGAAGTTAATTAATTTGTTAAGGTTAAAACAATATTAAATTAAATTTATTTTATATTAATATTTAAAAGTATAAAAAATATAAAGCAAACTCAATAAATAAAATAAACAAAAGTCCATATGTAGATGTTATAGGGAGCTTACTCTCCATCTTTGATGTAATGATTTTAACATCCAACCAACCACTTTATAAAAGAAATGTCGAATTAAGCAATGCATTTACATTAGTTCTATTGAAAATCCAAAAATACAATTACTCAATCATTTTTTTACGTCCTGAGGGACGTCTAAAGGTAAACCCAATGCAAGTCATTTTCACGAGCAGTTGGTGGTCTACGAAAGTTATATTTTATTAACAACTCATCACCATGAGACAAACTATGTATTGCATGCACAACAATAAATATAAATGCCTTCCTTTTCATATAGAACTCTTTGTCATTTGAGTGTTCTTTAAAGGAACAATTTGCACTAAACAATGAGGCCTTGGAACTATTTATGAACCATGCAATGTTCCCATGAGTTCGTGGACAACCGTTAATATATAAAAGGTTTTTCCTGTTAAAGTTTCCAGAAGCATAACCATCCATGCATATACTATAAATGGAAATTATGTGTTTGTATTTGACAATATTCAAGTAATTAGACCAACTATAAAGAGGAACAAAAAATGGCATAAGTGCCACTGATTGTTTGGAAGGAATAGGTACATGTGAAAGGATAAATAACCCAATATTTGCAACATCTATTTTCAACTTGGCAATCATATAAATATTACCACAAAAAGAGAGTTCAGTTCCAACATCACGCATAGGCATGGAAGGAAGCGAAGCGCCATACAAAGCTCAGTTATAACATGTTTGGTATTTACTTTGTAGATGGATAAGAAGAGGGAAGTCATCTCTACATTCAAACAATTGAACAGACTTTGGTGTGTACTTGGACATTTTTTCTCTTAGCTCATACAACTTTTTGGATCTCCTAGTAGTGATGTTTTGGGTAGTATTGATATCATACTTTGGATCACTATAAGAACTCTCTGTTGACTCAAGAGAAGGAGACATGTTGGCCAATTTAGGACGAAACGTAGTTGATCTGGCTTCCAAATTTTCAAAAAAGGAGCATATGGAAGTGTTACTATGTGTCTTTTCTATATCATTTATTGGATTCTTGATCACAATGGAAGGTATTAGGCCATCAACTTTGGATAGTCGATCATTAATATAATGGGACAATGTGACACATCAAGGGTTCTTCTTCAACCCTTTACATTTTGAACAACCACATACCACTGATGTGTCCTAAAGGAGATCCAATTCACGGTGTAATACAATTGACCTAGGCTGCAGGTTACAGGAAGATGGCATGTTACAATTGGTAGGGTAAAGAAACTGTCCATTTTCATCAAAAATATGCTTGCGATATCTTTCTCTTGATAAGAACTTGCGACATTTTTACTCTAGTGGAATATCTTGTGTATCCGAAATCAATCCTAATTCATGATCCTACAAAATTCAATGAACAATTATTCAAATGCACGTGCATAAATGACATAAATTCAATTAGATAAATGAATTATAAATAAAATCTAGACTTACTTCAAATGGTGTGGGAGAAGTTGACAAACTTGCAACAATATGGAATGAGCTCGAATATGAAGTATTGTCCATTTGATATTGTAACCTTCTTTTCCCAGCATTTGAACCAAAACCATCGTCAATACATGCATGGACTTGATATTAAAATTTATTGGTGTTTTTAATTATTTGCTTACACACTGGTCCGTTTGTATATATAGAACGCACTGATGCGCTACACTATGAAACACACAGAACTGTGACCTCCGTTAGAACCTCTGCAAAGAAAAATATCCGTAAATTTAATTGTGGAGGTTTGCATTTCTATTTTTTCGATAAAATTGGTCTCAATGCGTTTGGAAGTCTCATAGATAATCAATACATATTTAAAAAGAGTGTAGGCCCCTCATGGCCTCCTATCCATTGACTGTAAGCAATTCTCCCTAGGCAAATATAAAGAGCCTTTTTGGATAGACAATCAACTTCTTTGTTTTCATCCCTATATATGTGTGCAAAGGAGATAGATCTGAAAATAGGGATGAGTTCAGTAATTCTATCCTTCCATCCATCTAAATTTTCCACCTTAAGCAATCCCTTTTTATTAAGCCAATCGATGATGATCTTGGAATCCCCCAAAACATGTATGTCATAAACTAAAAGTCTTGAGGCAAGAGTCAAAGTAGCCTAAGCTCCCATGAGCTTTGCCCTGGAATTTGTTCCCCTTCCACAATTTAAAGTCCATCTAAACTCATGTTCATCTATCTTTAAGACACCACCAACTCCACTATGTATGCCATTTTGTTGAGCAGCCCCATCAAACCAAGCAAGAGCTTTATCTACAGGAAGGATTATAGATCTACGCCTAGGGATAGATACTGTATGATTTTTCCCCATTTTCCCCAGAGCTCCTAGAGCAAGATAAACAATTCTTTGCATAGAGGGGATCATTTCCTCAAAGATAGAGTTATTTCTGTCCAACCAAATGTTCTAGCAGATATAAGCAGGAAGAGCTTGTAAATTAAAATTATGTGATGCCCAGTTTTGGAAACAATCATTAACCAATACGTCATTCCTCTTAAGGTCTGATAGATCAATTCGGTCTTAGTGGACGTTAATCATCATCATCATCATCATAAAATTTGATTTTTTAACATTGCCACGTCATCAACTTAGCAAATTAAATATCTTGAATTTTATTATATATATTTTGATATAGTATATTCATTTTGAATGGAATCTTTATAAACCTCACATATCATAATACAACTTTTTCTATAACAATTCAAAGTTATAGCTTATTAATTTTATTTTTCATCAAATATCACAAGATAATTTGGGCTATGACATTTTTTCACAAAAAAAATTATATTTATTGATTTCACTATCTTTCAACAACCTTTTTAACTAAATTGGCTCTTTGTGGATTTGCATGCCCTTCCACATTTTATAATTAAAAAGACATGTTTCACTGCATTCTTGCACTGTGATCCCCTCTCGTCTTTCCATAATGCATCAGAACTCCATGATGTCTCCATTATCCATTTCAATGTCTTTTTATTCCAAATGAAAGGTTGGGATAAAATGAGGACCTATATGTTGTTGAAACACCCTACAAGATTTGCCTGCCTAAAATAGAATAGAGAAGAGAGGGATATCCTTCTACAAAAGAAAATTAAAAAATCCAATGAATGAAAATTGTGTGAATGTGTTTGACATAAAATGATACTTAGCACAAAACAAAGAGCTAGGGGCTACAACTTGAAATAGTAACCACAAGAAAACCCACCAGAGACTAAGTTGCTCCTCTAGTAAAAAAAACCAAAACCAGAACCATGATCAAAGCCATAAATTCCCTTTGAAATGGAGCAAGTGAATGAGAAACAGAGTTGGTGCGGTAAATAAATTGCCACATAAACCCAACAATATAGAACTAGAAATGACCTTAGAAAGGAGGAAAATCAATCCAGTAAAGGGTTGAAACCATGTTAAGTAGGGAAAGGGATGCCTGATTTTATCCTTACGCTCTCAACAAACCACCAAAATAAAATTCCAGTGCATGAATTGATTTGTGGAATAAACTGACCAGAAGCCCAATGACAAGGAGACTTGCAAAGAAATTAGTCAAAGCCGATTCGAGGCCAAACTTGAGCCCAATTCCCAAATCCAATTCCACCATTATCCCACAATAACTGTGCAAATTCAAACCACACTCTTCTTCACTTGGAGTAGTGTTGATTATGTGAATGAAACTTGTACCTGTTGGTGCCCTCCGCTCACTCTTTCCAATGCCATTATCTTGATTGTCTATCCTCATATCATGTGAACTTAACGTTTGATGGTGGAGGCATCGGTTCATGGATTCTCTAAGGGATTAGGGAATTTGGCTACGATAAAAAACCTCATTTTTAATTATGTCACCAATGCCTAAAGATAATGCTCTATTATCCCACTGTTCTATTATCCCATTAGTTTAAGTCATAGTCTAAACATTCTATATGTTGGCTTTTTTTTCGGCGATATTTTTTGGGGATATTTCCCCGAAATCCGGTGAGAAAATGTTAGATCCACATATTTGAGTGATTATTTCTGTATAATCCGAGTGTCCTAGGGGTTTATCAACATGTTGAATCCATTTCTTCATTCAAAAATGGATTCTAAACAACAAAAAATAGTGATTTCGTGCATATTTATGTTGTCGGATTTCGACGAAAAAAGCCAAAACATAGAACAATTAGACAATGCCATAGTTTAATATAAAGGGTAAATAACACACATCATCCATTTAATTATCATCATTGAATCCTCTATGACCTTAAGGCATGTGATTTTGGTATCTTCAACTACTAGAATTCCTTGCAGAAGGGTGTATGCCCTTAGGAATCAAAGCGTATCTCCCCCACACTTGTCGCCCCTTAAAATTTTGAAGGAAAAATGGGGGTGGGATTTGATCCACTTGTTTCCCCTTAAAATTTTGAAAGACATGGGGGTGATATTTGATCCACTTATGTGTGCACTCGTCATAAGACCGTATATGTTTGACCACTACCTCAAGGTGACCCCATGGCTCCAGGAAAATCCCTCATGAGAATTGAACCTTGATCGATGGTGAGAAACCCCTCACTTTCCACCATTGGATCCAATCCCTTTGGACAAATTCTTTTCACTGTTAACAACTAGGGCTTCTGGGGCTTCTATGATCATTGAATAAACTAGATTTTATAGAAGCTCAAAGGTTTGTTATTTGACTGAAGGGAATAAAACCTGGATAGAGATGATGACACTCCATCATGTAGATTTTAACCTTGTACAATATTTACTGCAAATAGATCTTCAATAAAAGAAAAAAAATATACAATGGCAAATACAAACATTACACAGAGATTTTTCCTTTGGAAACCCAAACCGGGAAAACCAACATATTCTATATTCATTTATATGTTACATTGTTTACAATAAAATATACATATAGGAGCCAATGGCATCAAAAACCCTAACCCAATGACCTGAATTAGTCCAAAACCCTAATTCCTTAACCAGAAATAGAAAACCATCGACAAAGAAACCATGTGCTGAAAAACCACCTAAATCTATTGAATTCCTGCATGCCCGACGCATACGCTTATACACTACTACTCATGCAAAGAATATAACACATACCCAACACATCACACAACCACTTGGGTTAGACTTGAGTACAACATAAGGCTTTAATGGCATTGAAACATCATTGCTCCTCTACTTCATCTATAATGTCTTTGTTCTTAGCCTTCTATGCCTTCTAAAAGACCTCTATGAACCTATTTTCCATGGCCTTAGAAGAGCCCATTTCTCTGCTTCTATTGTTGTTACCAGACCCTAACCCTTGAACAACCTCAACATCAACAAAGAGTTCCAAAATGTAGTAATTTATAATGCTAGTGTTGACTCCCTCGTTACTTTGAAGAAAATTCTTTAGAAGAATTTTTTTTTCCACAATTTGCAATTACATTGATAAACCCATCGACATCATCTGCATTATCAGAAGAACCAATCACTAACCCTCAATATTGATAGGAAGCAAGTGTGGTTGCAGGAGTGGAAAGGGATCCAATTTCACCAATGTTGGTGGGGCGAGGCCTTTTCTTCTGGGGACCTGCAAGGATATTTCAATGAAAAAAAATCAATAAAAAGAAAATGAAACATAACACCAAAATTAGATAAAATAAAGGCACATATACCCTCTGCCATTTAAGACAAAAAAAAATGACAAAGAAGAGGAAAAGAAGGAGAAGATGATGAGGCTACCTTTAAATCGTTTAAATACTCTAGTGTAATTACGAGGAGATATGCCTTCGTAGGAGAAAAAGATTGTCTAATTATGGTGGCAAATTTTGAAATGAATTATGTCCCCTCTTTATTAGTCTCGGCTTTGTTAGTCCCGACCAAAGCAGGGAATATAGCGATTGATTTTAGGTCAAATTATTTTGACTTTATAATTATAATAATAAAAAAATTATAATGTTTTCTAAAGTTTCATAACATTTTTATATTAAATTTAATATTTGAAAAATAAAAATTATTTTTTTAATATCTAATATTTAAAAATTGGTTGAATATGATGAAGTGACACTTTGTTCCTGGATGTGAAATTGCAAGAAAAAAAACAAATTCAATTTTGTTAAATTTTAAAATATTGACATGTGTCTTTAACAGTGGCCAGCTGTCGAGTGATTGGATTCTCCATTCTGTGAATATCTCCTTTGTTTGATGTGCATTGGAGTGGATTTAAGTTTTTTTTGGAATGAATTCATGAGAGTTGGAAGGATGAGGAGGCGTTGTCAAACCAAGTGGAACTTCATCCATTTTTCAAATTTTATGGCGGGATAGTATCCAACAGGAGTCATGGAGGTGGATATCAGTCCTAGAATCGTCTAGGTTTGGAGGGTCTCGGTATTCCTTACTTGTTTACTGGCTATTTTATCTTTTAGTTTCTGCTAAATAGTTCTTGGGTGCTTGTAGGAAATGTTTTTTACTATTTTTTTAGGCTATTTGGTGGGAATATCATTTAATATTGTGTTCTAGTATTCATTGAAGGCTTAACTACTATTTTTGGAATCTATATCAAATCTCTTTGAACCTACGAACCTTACCACTATTTTCTCAGGGTTAGGATAGTGGATCCCAGGTTGACAACATTACCTTAATCCTTTGTCAGAGTCATTATTTACCTCTCTTCCTTGGACTTTGGAGTGTTTCTAGCCCTAGATCTTCACATTTTGTTTTTAGTGGGTTTCAAGTGGAGATCAAATGGCACTTAACCGGTTGGAAAAATTAATGAGGAAGTTAATGTATTAAGGAATGAGCCAGTTGATGGACTTTGGAAGGTGGTGGAAGTAACTAATGTACATAATTCTGGAGAGGTAATATCGAGTTATCAGACAAATGGTTCTTGTTCTTGTGCAGAGCCATTTTTACAGGAAAAAGACCGTAGCAAAGAACCCAGCTTAGCGCCTTCCTTAGATACATACATACATGCACTGTCTGAGTCTACTCTGGGGTTTTAGAAACCGTTGTTGGGGTGTAGTCTTCAGAAAGCTAAAAGAGGGACTGTTTCATCGCCTTCTCGTCTTAAATCTACTGGCTCTACAACTGTTCGTAAGGGTCGTAGATAGTGGGCGACTAAAAAACCTGTTAAAAGAATGGTCCTAGGCTCAGATATAGGCCTGGAGGACACTTGTAGGATGGCACTCTGTGGTATAGTTGGTAGATTTTCATACAGTAACATGAGTGCAAAGAAGTTATCGGTTTGGTTGGAGCGGATTTGGCTTCCGTTTCTAGGATATGTACCTGAGGTATATTTCTTAACTAAAGGTTGGATAGGTTTTCTATGCAACTGTCCAAAAGATGCTGCTATTCTGATAGATGGGAAATGGGTTAATGGTAATAACAGTCTTATGTTAAAAAGGTGGCGGGTAGGATTCAACCTAGAAACAAAATACTTCTCTTTTCAACATATTTGGGTTTTATTATCGGGACTTCCTCTGTATTTTTGGAATGAGGGGGCGTTGGTGGCCATTGGAGACTCCCTTGGTAAATTTATAATGATTGACAAAGCAAATCTCTTGTCCTCTACTAGAAAAGTCGATAGGGTATTAGTTGAAATAGATATTCACCAGGGGTTGCTGGAGACTTTATAAATAGAGTGGATGGGAAAACACTTCCTACAGAAGTTAGACTATATTGGTATTCCGTTTAGATGTAGTATTTGTAGAAGTACTTCTCACCTTCAGAGAGATTGTAAAGGTTTTTCTGATGCAAATATTGTCCAGGAAGGTACTAATACTTTCTATGGTACTCCAGACTTCTTGATGGAAACGAGATTCTATGGTTTCGATGCAGTTTGTCGGGACTGTGTTGATCCCATTTCTTTGGAGAGAATTACCACAGTTTCGGGTAAGCTTCAATCGTTTTGTCCATTTTTTTTTAATACTTTGTATTTTTGGGAAAGAGATGTAATAAACTCTTCATCTTGGCTTGATAGTTTTACTACAAAAATCATTTCTCCACCTTTGGCTATAAAGGGGAATACTGGGGATATTAACCTTTCTTATGGAATCCTTGATCCTCTACAAACCTCTTCGACTGTTGTTTCAGGATTGGAGCCAGTGACTGTCATTGATAGTCAAATTATGTCCAGTGTAAAGGATTATTTTCGTAGCCCTACTCTAGAACCCTCCTTACAGTCTGGGGACTTCTGTAACCCGGGGACAAGTCAACTGTTGTCGAGTCATATTTCTAGTCCACCTGGCTATAGGGAACCGTAAGACAGGGAGTCCACTCTATCTATGGTACCTGAATCTTTAATCCCTTTGATCTATGGTAATGATTCAAATGTGAAATTACCAGTATATGTTGGTAAGTCTGTCATTGATGATGTTGCTAAAAAAGGGGAGGCTAGTTGTTTGCGGTCATCCGACGTAGAGGCTGGGAAAGAATATGCTTGATCAAGGGGATTGGGCATTGAACATTCCCGGATAAAAACCAGAAGTGCCCTTCAAAAATTGACCCTTGATTCCTCAATTGTTTCTGTACCACAATCTACCACCAATGGTGGGGCCCTTAGAGTGTTGAAGGTCCTTTCAAGGTCAAAGTAATGATACTTCTCTCACTAAACTTAAGGGGGATTTGAGGCACCCTAAAAGTTGCCTTAGTTCAAAGTGTACTGGATAAGACCTATCCTAATATTGTTTTCTTACATGAGACTCTTGTTCATTCGAAAAAAGCTCCTTCTTTCTTCCACTCTCTTAGACCTACTTGGTTAAGTTGTGCAATTAATTTTGTTTCTACCTCTGGCGGCTTATTGGTTTCATGGGATCCTAATTACTTTGAATTGGTTCATTTTATTACTTGTGGTGGGATCTTATTGACAATGATATGTTTAGAAAGTAGAAGACAGATAAATCTACTAAATGTATACGGGTCGTGCATGGAGCGCAAACACTTCCGGGAGAAACTGAAATCTTGAAGATTGTTGAGTTTAAAAAGTCTGATGCTACCAGGGGATCTTAATCTAATATTATCAACCAGAGACTCTTGTTCATTCGGAAAAATCTCGTTCTTTCTTCCACTCTCTTAGGCCTACTTGGTTAAGTTGTGCAGTTAATTTTGTTGGTACCTCTGGCGCTTATTGGTTTCATGGGATCCTAATTACTTTGAATTGGTTCCTTTTCTTACTTGTGGTGGGATATTATTGACAGGGATATGTTTAGAAAGTAGAAGACAGATAAATATAATAAATTTATATGGGTCGTGCATGGAGCGCAAACACTTCCGGGCGAAACTGGAATCTTCAGGATTGTTGAATTTAAAAATTCTAATTCTAACAGGTGATCTTATTGGGATCGCTGGCAAATTTCTTTAATACTTATTTTCATAAAAACACGCTTATATACAGTGTGTTGGGGAAAGTCATTCCTACTTGGCGCAATGGTCGTTCGGGGGCATATTTTATCGCTAAGAGACTTGATAGAACATTTCTTTCTGAAGATCTTGTAGATACAATTGGCATCTATAGAGCCTGGGTGGAATACCCTTTCATCTCTGACCATGCTCCAATTCTTCTTCAGTTAGATAAGCTTACCCATTTAAGTTCAATCCTTTGTGGACTAAAGAGAATGAGTTCATATTGATGGTGCAAAAATTGTGGAATGATCCTAAATATCTAAAGGAGACTGGAAAGAAAAAACCCTTGGTTTGGAAACTGAAAGATCTGAAAGTCATCACCAAAGCTTGGCAAAAGGATCGAAATAAGAGTAAAAATGCTCGGCTATGTTGTCTGGAGAATGAGATTTATTATATGATTCAAAACATGGCAGAGGGGTTATGTAATACTATGAAGGATATGCCATTAAAATATTTGGAGAATGAAATAAATACCTTACTAAAATAAACAGAGGAGCAATGGCGCCAACATAGTTGGGCTATCTGGATAAAAAATGGAGACTTAAATAATTTTTTTTTTCATAATTTTGCAAGTTTCAGAAGAAATAGTAAATATGTTTGGGAGATTCATGGAGAAGAGGGTTAGGTTTATAGTGGTCAAGAAAAAATTAAATTTGTAGCACTAAATCACTTCAAAGACTTTTACAAAGAACATAGAGGACCTTCTACCAGTGAACAAGTTAGGGTGGTTGCATTATTTTCAAAAACGATGGATGACACAGAAGGTGAGGCACTTTACAAACCTATGGATAAGGATGAATTAAAAATGGTATCAACAAATTTTAAAGTGGACAAGAGTCCTGGCCCGGATGGCTGGACAATGGATTTTTTTAAGCATCTTTTTGATATTGTTGGACCTCCTGGAAATGGTAGAAGAATCAAGATTAAAAGGATTTATTCCAGGAGATTTAAACTCGACTTTCATTACTTTGATCCACAAAGTAAATAAGCCTAACCATTTTGGAGACTTTAGACCGATCTGACTGTGTAATATTAGTTATAAAATTATATCAAAGATTATAGCAGATCAGATTAAACCGATACTGTCGAGATCACTCTCGAAGGAGCAGTTGGGATTCCTCCAAGGGAGACAGATTCAAGATGTCATCGGTATTGTTCATGAGTGTATCCATAGTATTAAAAAGAATAAGTCTAAGTATTTGGTTTTAAAATTGGATTTGCAAAAAACATATGATTATATTAACTGGGATCTGATGTGTATGGTCCTCCTTCAGATTAGTATAGGAAAAAACTTGACAAACTGGATAATGAGTTGTGTGGTTTCCACTTCATATTAAGTTTTGATTAATGGTGAGGCAACTAATTTCTTTAAAAGTGGTAGAGGTATAAGGGAAGGATTCCCTTTATCACCTCTTATATTTATCCTAGTAATGGAAGGTTTGAGTCTCCCATTGAAAGACAGTCAAAGCAAAGGTAAATTGTCTGGTATTAAAGTGTCAAGGACTATAAAGATTCTTCATGTTTTTTTTGTTGATGATGTGGTCATTATGACTAATTCCAATATCCAGGAATGGTGGGAAATTGACAAGGTGTTAAAATGTTTTTGTTTGTCCTCGGGCTTATCTATCAATGGAACAAAGTCTACCTTTCATCAAGATGGAATGTCGGATCTGGACCCGTTACCTTTTAAGACTATGTTCCCTTATAAATTCTTGGATCTGGAACATGGTTTCAAGAATTTGGGGTTTTTTATAAAGTCGGGATTTCAGCATATAGAAGATTGGGGCTGGTTAATTAAAAAGGTGGAAAAAAGGATAAGTAACTGGTGTTATAGGTGGTTGTCCTTAGGAGGACGATTCACTCTTTTGAAAGTAGTGTTGGAAATCCAACCAATTTATTGGTTGTCTCTCATGGTGGTCCCCTGTTCAGTCTTGAATACATTGAGGAAATTGATGTATAATTTTCTATGGAAAAGAAACTGTGATTCTCATTAGATGCATTTGTGCAATTGGGAGCAGATTGCACTACCAAAAAATTTTGGAGGTTGGGGCATACGAACCATCTTTGATTTCAGTAAATCTTTGGCCACAAACACTCTTTGGAGAATACTTAATGGAGAGGGAATTTGACACAGAGTTATATTTGACAAGTATATTCACAATAAAACGGTGATAACTTGGCTCAGATCATATTCTTTCCATCTTAATGGGACATCTAGAATATGGAGTGGCTTGTTAAAAGTTATCCATCTTATCACACATGGATTATGCTAGAATCTAGGAACAGGTCAACAGATTGCATTGGGAAAGGATCAGATATTGGGGATGGGAAATTCCTCTTTGCTATCAATTAATTTTCTATCTGCTTTAAATCAAAATAATATCAAGACTCTTTCCCAGGTCAAGAAATGCACAAAAGATCAGATTTCATCCTCTAACTGGTTGGGCAGTATTGATTTGGGTATATCTAGTGAATTGGAAAAGGAATGGGATCAGTTTATACATGCGCTTAATGAATCAAGTGCTCTAATACATGAAGAGGAAGATGAGTTAATGTGGACAGGAGGTGATGATTCTAGAATCCCATCAGTTAAAAATTTCTATTTGAGCATCATTAATTCAAAAAAATTGTTAAAGGTGGAGACTTGGAGGAGATCCATTTGGAAATGGAAAGTACAATTAAAGATCAAATTGTTACTCTAGTTGGATTTGGAAGGTAAAATACTTACTTGGGACTCATTGCAGAAAAGGGGTTGGGAAGGACCTGGGCATTTTCCATTGTGTAAATTGGAATCAGAATTATCTTTCATCTCTTTAAGTCATGTCCTTTTGCAACAACAGCTTGGAATATAATTATAAAAGACTTAAACATAAAGTGTCACTGGACTGGGAGCACTCTATCTGATTGTATTAAAAATTGGTATGAGGACAAGTCTTCCCCTACTCAGATATCAGCTCTTATTTGTTGGCATATCTGGCATGAACGAAACATAGTTATCTTCGAAGACTCCAGTCCATCAATTCCGGCTTTGATCTATAAAACAAAGGTTCTAATAAATAGAACCAACACTCATATGGAAGACAAACTTCCTCGAGATATAATGATTACCTACAAAAGAGATTCGGCCTTAGCTTGGTTCGATGGGGCAGCGCAAAGGGATGGCATCTTGTGTGGTGCAGGTGGAGTTATTAAATCATTGGAAGCTTCAATAATTAAATGGACCTTCAATTGTGGTAGAGGTACCAATACAAAAGGTGAACTCTTAGGAGCTTGTGCTACACTTATGCTTGCAAATAGCCTGTCAATTTCACGTATCCAAGTGTTGGGAGACTCAAAAGTAGTAATATATTGGATACTTAACAAAGGAAGAGTCCATGTGTCTATAGTGGAAGGATGGAAAACCAGAATCAAAGCATTATCAAAGTTTTTTTTTATCTATTAGCTATCAACACATTTTCAGAAACTTTAATGTTGAAGCAGACAAGCTTTCAAAGCTGGCATTGGAGGAGTCTAAGGGAATTTTATTCTATCATCAATGGATCAATGGAGCAGAAGGATCCATGAGACATATTACAGTCCATTAATCAGTTTGAGTGGATCTGTTCCTTTGCTTGGCTTACTAGCTAATGTTGAGTCATTTGGGAGATAGTATTTTTGTTGTTTTTTTGGTAGTGTCATGCTATGTCAGATCAGTTTGTTTAGAATTATCTTAGGACTGTACACTTTCATATTTTTCTTTTTGAAAATCTTGTAACTGAATCCTTTTGACTGGTGTTGTATTTGGATTCACTTGGATGTGATGGGAGATGTAAACAAATTATATGATAATATAATTGAGCAATTTTTTTCCTAGAAAAACTCTGGTGTGAGCATAGGAAATTCAATATGGCATAAGCTAAACACCAAATGAAATGCATCTTTTATGATTACCCCCCAATCCCTGATTCCGTCGACTGAAAAATTTATCTCCTGGCTACTCCACTCCAACAAATGATGTGACACTAACGACTGTTAGCATCGTTTCTTCCTCTGACATGACATGGAGCTTTCAAAATCTAAGTTGGTGAGAGAACATGATGTAAATGGAGTGTTTAATGGAGCAAAAAACTATAGTAATTACTTGCACACCCATTCTTCATTTCTCAAATTTTCAAAATTTCATCGTCTCTGCATTTTCCGTTGGATCCCCTGTTCCATGATTGAAGCATGTCACATGGAGAAGGAAGCAAGTGGATCGATCAAAAGAAATGATTCCATGGTTGAGGGAGAATTCATACATTTTGGCCACGCCAGTGCATTCCAATGGTTAAGGGTTCATGCATTCTACCATCATCCTGTAAATACACAACTCCCAGTTATATCTGAAAGGTAATTGATCTCAGGAATTGGACCGCTTATGTACCTACCACTCAATATCTCTCACTGCAGGCCACACAAAATTAAGGCGCAGAATGAATGTTCATCACACTCCTTCATCTATGTTCATTACCCATGACGTTAGTCATACCAAATCCGACTTACAATAGAATTCTATATAAACCCATCAAGCACTACAGTATGAATCTATCAAGCATTCATCCACATCGATCGACCTGTTTTACCAAATCGGTGGAGCTAATTCACATCCATTGTAGAATAAGAAGAGTAGGGGTAAGGACACTAATCACGATGGAAGGAAAATGAAACATTGAAAAAAACCAATCAAAGTAGCAAATCCCATTGATAACACCTTATCAATTGGGTCCCTTCAGCTTGTCTCATAGGTATCAACCATCAATCTTATATTCTCACTTTTCTCATTTCCTATTGTATTGATTTTGAAAACATAGTTTGAGTTTTCTAATTCTGGAAAGGGGTTTGGTAGGTTGGTTTTGGCACCATTAACTAGACATATATCCTACAAGTGCATGCCCCAACCGCACACAATCCTATAGTATTCCCAGAGAACCAGCCCTGGAGGTCTTCTCATTGCAGAAGCTACCGGCATCTCCAACTCTGTGCAAGGGTAGGTTAACATTTTATCTGTCAGATACCCATATCAATAGTTATAATGAGCCAAGTGCTTGGTATGAGCCTTTTTTTATTAGAAACCCAAATGATGATGACCGTGATGAGGTGTGCCACTGACAGGTACCTAGATATGCCTGGAATTTGGATTGAGGAACAAGTGGAGGTTTGGAAACCTATTGTCAATGGAGTCCATGAGAAAGGATGGGTTTTCTTATATCAAATTTGGCACACTGGAAGGACTTCCCATGTGGGTAAGTATCTATGCTTTGCATTGCATTGCATTGCTATCCATTAATTCCTTTCATGTACCCACTTGACGGATCTATGTGGACTAGAATCTGTTGATTTGCTTCGAAAGCATGATTCCACTATAATGCCGCAGTTTATTCACTTCATTTGGTCATGTCATCTCATAATGCAAAAATGGTAGTGGAAACTCTTAGTCTCTTGCCCTAATAACTTTGCATTGCATCATTTTTTACATCGATGCAATAGTATGTTTTTTATAGAACATTTGTTGTCAGTTTCTTTGAATTGAGATGGTTGAGTGGGTCTATGAAATGCAGATTATCAACCCAATGGCCAAGATCTCATTTCATCAACAGATCAAAAAATATCAGGACATGTTGTCTTACCCAACGACAAGGATTTTGTAGATTATTCCCCTCCCCGAGCTCTAAAAATTAAGGAGATTCCACATATTATTAATGAATTTTGTCTGGCTTCCATAAATGCTACCGAAGCAGGTGATTGTTCTTAAACAAATCATAAATTTGGCTTTTAGATATTTGCACAAATAGTATATAGGCTACATGAATTATTATATCCAAGAAAGAGCTCATTTTTTTTTATTAATAGATCACAAGGATTTTCTTTTCCTAAGAGGGCACTCTTTCTTTTTTTTTTCCCCTTGACGCTGAATATAACCAAACCAAATCAATTGTCATTACATCAAAATATAGATTTTCTTCAAATAAATGGGGAAGTGCTACCTTCTTTCACTCATGGTTTTTATGGCTTTGTGGCAGGTTTTGATGGTGTTGAAATTCATGGTGCTCATGGATATCTTCTAGACCAATTTATGAAAGACAACATAAATAACATGATCGATCAATATGGTGGGACACTGGAGAACTGATGCAGGTTTCCTCTGGAGGTTGTTGAAGCAGTGGAAAATGAAATTGGAGCAGAGCGAGTGGGAATACGACTCTCTCCATTTGCACAATATCTAGAATCCAGTGACTCAGATCCCAAGGTGCTTGGGCTTTACATGTTTGAGGCCTTAAATAAATACAACATCCTGTATGCCTGGTATGTAGAGCCCAAACTGGTAACTGCATTTGAACCAGTTGCAACAAACAAGAGTCTGCTTCCAATGAGGAATGTATTCAAGGGATCATTCTTGGTTGCAGGGGGTTACGACAAAGAAGATGGAAATGCAACAATTGCAAGCGGCAAGGATGATCTTGTAGTTTACGGTCAATTTTTTCTGGCCAACCCAGATTTGCCTAGAAGATTTGAGTTAAATGGTCCTCTCAACAAATATGACAGAAACACTTTTTACATTCCTAATCCTGTAGTTGGATACAAAGATTACCCATTCTTGGAGTGAACTATCCATGGATATAGCTTCAATCAAATCCTCAAAAAAACCCTTCCTTGTTGCTATTATTTTCCATGGTTAGATAGGGGTTCTTCAACGTCAACCTTTACAACTCCTTGAACCAATATATGTTTCCACTACTTGTTTCCTCCTCATCAATATGCCATATTGATATTTACCTTGAGAGGTTGAGGATAGTTGGCCATTGTTTTTAGCAGATTATGATACAAAATTTATAAGTAGGTGATGCAAACTTTTCATGTAAAAATGAGATTGTGAATGTCTAATAAACATCCAATTATAATTAATTATAATTGGATGAATTAAAAGTTGTACACTTTGCACATTAAAAAAATCATATAAATAATGTTCAAATTTGATTTCTCTGTTTTAATATTATGTCATCATTGTTCAAAGTTGATTTTTTAAAATAATGTCATCATTGTTCAAAGTTGATTTTTATATTTTAATACTATGTGTTATCACTGAAATTTCGTCCGCACGTGGTGACAAGAACTCCACATCGTCAAAACAGGACTGGAGTCATTCATGGCACAGGATTAATTCCACAGCATTGCAAAAGGGTAAAAAACTATACAAAATGACCAAAAATTTGAAGGGCGCTTTACAGCATCTGGGTGCACGCGCGTATGCGCGTAACAACAACGTACAAAGCGCACATATGTGAACAAGGCGCGGCTGTTGGGCGAAAAACCCGCGTGCCTGCTAAACGACGCATTTATTGAAATTGGTCGGCCTCCCAACCACTAATGGATCAGCTCCCAAGTCGATTTGACACCAAA
>JZKD02S0341865.1:6092-60361 GCA_000966675.3 Picea glauca
TTATATGGATCACTAGACATTATTTCTTTTATGCATAAAATTAAGTTGATATGAGAATAATTATAAATTGCATAAATAAAACTACATGGACAGATTATGCATCACCAATTGATCCTAAAACTATGATTTAAGCAGTATCCATGAAAGTTTCTAGTTGAGCATTTCAGAAGTATTAGACGTAATGGAAAGGTTTGCAAACATTGGTACTGTAACATGTCTGTTGGATTTATTGTCACTGAACACAACACAGACTAACCCTAGCAAACCCATGGTGTCCGCTTCCTACATATTTGGAGACTCCACTACAAATCCCGACAACAATGATGGACTTGCAACGATTTTCAAAACCAACTTTCCTCCATATGGAAGAGATTTTGCGGATCAGAAACCTACTGGTCGATTTACTAATGGAAAATTAGTAACACATATATTATGTATGATTTGAAGGAACAACTTTAGCAATCTGTAGAATAAAAGCATATGATAGCTTCGTTGTAATGTTAAACATAGAAAGGGATAGTAATATGAATTCTGGTACAATTTCTCTTAAATCAACAGTATAGCAATGAAGCATTAGTCTGACATTGTCGCACAACAATGCAATGAAACTTCTCGAGACAAAATAAACCTGTCTTTCTCCAAAACACCAAGGCAGAGATAAAAATGCTCTCATACCAAATGTAAGCTTTAAATTGATTCTATAATATGCGGAATAAAACTCTTCAAAAGAATTGAAATTTAGATGCCAAAATGGATCATACCTCCGGCCATTGATGCTGCTTGAGTTTGATTAATTGTTGTAGAAGTTTTCCGAGTTCCACACTAGTTTTGCTTTCCGTATGGCACTTCCAAGCTCTGCTCACTCTGATTGATGGTGTAAGACTGAAGGAAATTAATTGAATGAATTAAGCAAGCTTGGGGACCAAAACAAAATCTTTATAGCCAAGCTTCCATCAAGCTTCTGTTGGCTAATTGTTAATTGTTCCACATATCTAGGTAGAGAACCGCATGGAGTAATGGACCATTCTAGAAGCTCCCAAACGAGAAAACGGTTCCATTTGGTTTCCAAACGAGATGTGGCAGTTGAGTAACAGTTCGGGTTGGTTTCCAAATGAATTGTCAGCGGTTTAAACAGTTAAGGGAAATATGGTTCTGGTTGGTCGAATGAACTGACGGCGGACGGTTTCGGTTGGTCGAATGAGCTCCGGTGGTTAAGGGAGCTTACATTACAGGGATTCATAGGACTAGAGATAGAAGTTGACAGTGCAGGTGGTGCTTTTGTTGCAGCAAAAGAAAACAATAATTTATTTTGGATATGCACTTCATAAGTTAAATTTGCAGGGTCAGTAAAGGACAATAGGGCAATTAGAGAGATCGAATTTGATGCAATGTATATGCCTTTCCTTGTTGATGATATTAAAGAGTTTCTCAAAGTGTATTTATCTCGAGACGAATTGGATTTTGCTGAGTGACGAATTGATTTTTTCCCCTGGGTGGTGAGGAATTCGAATACCATGGGAACAATTGATTATCGATTCTTTTTTATTAGGTTAAGGGAAGAAATAACGAGGGAAAGAACATTCGGACCTACCTGCATCCATTTTGAAGTGTGTTCGATGATTTCGCTGAAGAAATAACGAGGAGAATGAGGATACAGACCAACCTGCATCCATTTCGTATCCCAGATTTCATTTTGCGAAGAAGGGAGAAATTAGGGAAGAAAACATTGCCGACATAGCCATAATGAAATGATTTATAGAATATTTATTCACCTTAACCTTGAGAGTTCCGAAGGCGAACTAATAAAATTGAGCAAAAGGCGACATAGATATTGAAAGATTTGATTTATAACTTTAATATTTTTGTGATTCTAATAATTATTTTCATAATATATTTTGATGAAAAAGGAAAAGGTTATTGGTCTGAGTATAACTTATTGTTTTTAAATTATTTATTAAGAGTTTTTTTAAATAAAAAGATATAGGTTAATGGTCTAATCTTGAGCCACATTTAACAAAAATAGAAGTCTTCTTTGTTATAACAATTAGTGAGTTATTTGAGGTGGACATGTTTTATTTATACATGATAATGTTTCTGTATGTTGGCATCTTGAGATAGTATCAACAAAGCTTAGGTTAGTAGCTCTATGTTTTGTAAGTTTTTTTTAACAATGGAGAGAAAAGGAAATGTTATACCTCACTTAAAGTTTGTGTTTTTAACTTTGTTCATTAGATGAGGTTGTGTCATTTCATCCAATAATTCAAGTTGTATATACGATTTTATTATATATGTTATGTAATAAAATGTCAAAGTTTTAATAAATTTTATAATATATTTCGATGAAGAAGGAAAAGTTTATTGGTTCTAGAGTAGATCTTAAAATTGTCTTTAAATGACTAAAAGATTATCTTTCTTAAATGTAAAGACATCGGTTAATGACCCAAGAGCCAAAAGCATGTGGCAAAGATAAAAGTATGTTCCATTATGAACCACCCACTAATGAGTTATTTGAGGTGGACATGTTTTTGTTTACCCACTAATCCATTATGGAATATGTGGAGAATGTAGATATGGATGATTATTTTCAATATGCGAAGTTTATGTGATACGAAGGTCCAACAAATTCTAGTATCAAAGTCAATTATGTGGCCTTTTGACTTTTAGAAAGATATTTATGAGTGACCTCAAGAATAGATGTATTATGAGTTTGACATTCTAATGGAACTCCATAGAAAAGCGAACAATCTCATAATTTATTTCTTGGTTTACATAGAATGGATATCGGTGCATCTCATGTTCTATTTTATTACAAACAATGGCAACATTGAAAATTTGTTGTTCATAAATATAGCTTTCAACATATTTGCATTGTAATCCGATTTGTTATGTGAATATAAGCACGAATTGCATGTTGTTGATGGGAAATTTCGATGTAATTTATAATTGTAAGTTGAAAACAAAATAATGCATACTAGCATTGCCTTTTCCTTAAAAGTGTGTCTCCATGTTATAATGGGGATGGATGAAATGATCCCAAAATTTACCAATGATGTTGCCAAGTTAGTTAAATACTTGTTCTTATATGTAGTAATATTCATAGAATTCCATCAACTAGAAGGTTAGATGAAAAGGATTAATACATAGATCATGAGATGTGACTTAATTTATAGATTCCCTACAAATTTGGTTGATAGACTTCTTAAAAATCCATATGTGTCTTAATGAAAATAATATTATAGAGAAGTATGAGTTATTTGTCTTAAGAAAAATAATATTATAAACAAGTCTGAGTTAAGTGTCTTAATGAAAATAATATTATAAAGAAGTATGAGTTATGGGGGTGAGAGTTTCCACATTATAAAACTCTAGGAGTAGTGAATACAGTTTATCTAAACCATGGATTTTGAAAAGTCCCCCATTTTAGGATTGAATCCTATGTTCCATTACCTCATGTAGAAAGTGTGTGAATCCTTGAAATAGCATATCTTTGTCTTCCTTATAAGTGAATACTATCATTAAAAAACCTTTACCAGAACAAATTAATTCCAAATCACCTTTAACATGCCACATCCTTGTAATCTATTTTTGCATAATATGTTTCAATAACCAAAATCCAAGGACTCTGCATATTAATGCATAGTCATTAATATCAATCTCACCCTCCATAACTCATACTTCTCGGTGGTGACCTAAATTTGACAATATCCCCAAGAGAGGCTTGGGGGGATTTAGAAGGGAAAGATCCATTAGCACATTTTTTTGTCCTAAATTTGGTAATATCCCCAAGAGAGGTGTGGGGGGATTCAACAAGGAAAGATCCATTAGAACATTATTTTCTCCTAAATTTGGCAATATCCCCCAAACCTCTCTTGGGGATATTTACAAATTCAGGTCACCACCGAAAATAATTTTATTCACCCTCAAAATCCCCAGATCAATCAACATGTCCCAATACATTTTCCTTCAATCTGCATATGGTCCATACAGATCAAGAATTTTAAAAACCTTTCCCAAGTACTTTGTTTCCCCTTCTAGAATGATACATGCGTCAAGGAAACTAGTGCTTAAAATTGAAAAGGAATAATTCCAAGTCGTTAATAGCCCCCTAGAAATATCAACAACATTTACTATGCTAAAACTCCAATTTGCTGAGAGAGTTAACAATTTTTTGATTGCCTTGACCTCTGAGGCCATTGTCTCCTGCAAAAGAATAATGCCATGCTTATATAGAAAGAACAATCTTTCGATGGCTTGTCTCCTTCTAGCACACCCTACCCCTCTCACATTTAATGACATGGTTATCATGAGAGACCTGCTCCAAAGCGATTTGTGGCTCTAAGTGCCTTATTTTTGGATTTGGAAATAAAATACTTTCATACTTGTTCAAATGGTGAATTCATAATAAGAGTTAGATTGCCTTCAACTACCCCTTAGAGAACCTCATGTTCCATCAACCATGGTGGTTTATGGGAACACAGCCAATAACGAGGGGAGGAAGGCTTTGATGGATTAGGAGAGGAAGAGGGAATCTCTTCAGAATCTTGAATACAAAGAGAATCATAGGTATCATTCCCCTTCAAATATTTGGATAAACAAGTTATACCCTCATCTACTTCCAAAATAGGGGCCTTAGGAGCCTCTGAACTAGGGACGTGATCTAAGTATTTTGATGAAGATATAGAACCAGTCTCTTTGAGAAGAGAAGTAGAGAACTTTAACTTACCTAGATCCTTTGGTGTTGCAGACTCATTCTGAAGCATCTGTCTACCCTTGTCCCAAGGATATTGGTCTTTCGAAGTCCTCTGGGACTGATCATTCATTGCCTCCCCACTCCCTCTCTTTTGTAATTGCATAGGTGGACTAGTGACCTTCTCATTACTAAGGGAAACATCTCTTTTCTTTACCCATCCTTTCCTTGCCTTTGGAAAATCCATCGAGACTAGGTAATATCACATTATATGACCTATCTCTCAATAACCAATACATCTAAATGACACCTTATAATAGTCTATGATCTGAGAAAAAGAAAAGAAATTCCAAACCATGTCTAGTTCCAGCATGAGCCCTTTGCTAATATATCGTTTGAAAAGTACCTTTGCCACATTTTTATATTCCTGTTGCAGGCTCTTCTCCTCAAAAGAAATAAATTCTCCTAAGGAATTTTCTATTGATTCTAGTATTTGACCTAACCAAATATCCAAGGGTAACCCTGGCAGTAACACCCATATTTGTTCAATGATGAGAGGTTTAGTTCGAGGATTGAAACTTGAGTGCCGACACTTCAAGACTAAACTAGATGGGCCCCAAAGCCAAGCCCTATCTATTATGGCCTCCATGTCTTTCGAAGACCTTAATTTGAAACACGTTCAACCTTTTACCAAGATGTGAGAACTCGGGATATAGCCCAATAGCTTCCTTGAACTGGTTTCCAACCAACAAACTAAATGGCTAATCCAGATTATTTTCGGCAGAAAATGAGAGCGGAGATATAATCAAAAAATGTACAGAGATATCTTGGATATCCAATAATATAATAGAAATGTATCATATATGCAACCATAAACACAAAGATACAGTAATACACAATTTATATGAATGTGTGAAATGTACAAAACTATAAAAATAGAGAGTGTAAGACTCGCTAGAATGGTGGGAGCTTATCTCTAAGAAGGGATGTGACGACTACTCTCATTTGCAAGAAGATGATTTTTACAATAAGGCTCCAAAGGCCTTTTCATCATAAAGAAAATAAAAAACCCTAACCCCAGAATATGAAAAGCCAATATTTGTTTGGACCCTATTTTGGGTAGTTTGGTGTATCAAGTTCTCGAGGGCATAACTTTGGCATACGATCTCCATTTAGGGTGCACAATATCTCTTTGGAAAGGTATCATCGAGGAGATTCATTTTGGGGGCTCAATTAGAGACTTTACCGACAATTGAAAAGATCGATCCCAAAAAACCTTCATTTAGGCCCTCAAAATGGCCCGAGAGGTTAAAAGCTGCTAAAAATAGTAAATTACCAAAATTGCGAGAAAACTGTTTTGAGCCAGTTGAAAAAGGTGGGTGGCCACCAATATTCACCTGGATAAATCCTCCCTTCTTAGGAAGAAATGGTCTCCATTGCATTGAGTTCTCGGGGGAGAGGGAAAAGCGTTTGCTGAATCTGCATCTTGATGAGTTGCTTGCCTTGTTGGAGAAGTTGTGTTGCTTAGCTTGTTGAAGGTTCTCATGAACCTGTGGATGGAAGGGTTGGACCCTTTTCACCAGTCTGGCTACATGAGATTACTATGTGTAGAAGTAATATTTACACTTTGTTGCAACCTTGTCGACCTACTTATGTTGGAAATAAGGTGCTTGGGCCAAGAAGGTAGTGATTACACTATCCTTTTGTTCACCTTTTGAACAGATTGTGAAAAAGCTAAATTTTATAGTATGAGATGCTACCTTGCGACATTTTTTAGGTGGGACAGTAGTTGGAACTACCTATGGTATCCTATAGAGATGACCCCCAAGAGTAACAATGACATTACAGGGTCGAGACTCATAGATAGCATGTAAATTCCACATATATGGTTGGCCCAAGAGAATATCACAGACATCCAGTGGGGAAACATCACATAATACCTCATCCTTGAAGGGATGGATGCTGTATGACAATTGACATTGTTAGAGAACACGAAGATCTCATCCCTGGAGAAGCCACTTGATGTTGTGTGGCTACATGTGTGGTGTTGTCGACAATCCCAACTGTTTGATGACCTCTATTGAGATGAGGTTCTTATGGTTTTCAATATAAACAATTAAATGCATCGGGGTCCCCTTCACCCACATATGTGAATAAAAAATATTCCCCCCCTCTTTACGATATGTTCGTTCTTTTGGTTGAATTGTTTCGGTCGCGACAATAGCAGTGGTGTCTACATCGATGATCTGTATTCTATCAATATTTTCTGAATCAGATTCAAAATCAAGGTTCGCCTCCTTGTCTTTGATCTCAGCCACCAACGATTGTTTTGAGTGATATTCATTGGTTTTGTGCCAGGGGTTTTTGTGGAAATCGCACCATTTTTCGGTGTCCTTATTCATCTTTCTATGACCCTTCTTTTCCTATGGCTTGGAATAGTTTTCATGAGACTGTTTGTTAGGGTCGTCTTTATCATACTTTGGTTGTTAGGATTTTTAGATCCGAACTCTTATTTGTTCTAGTTCTTAAATTTCTTCTCAATTTTAACAACATATGGATATGCAACACCGAGTGATGAGATGTCCAGAAAATTTATTTCAGTTTGGATGTATATGTGTAGATCTACACAGTATTTCAAAACCAAATGTCATTCACAATATTTGATACCCATCTTGGTGCACAAGGTATGGAAGGTATTGGTGAACTCTGGAACTTCTTGGCCTCTCTCTTTTCGCAGTGTGGTCCATCTCATGTATTGGTCCTCATAGTTTCCAACATGGTAATATTGTTCCTTTATTGCATCCACAAAAAAATCCCAAGTGGGCTCGACCCCATATATTCCAGACTCCTCTGTGGAGCTTTGCTCCCAGTAATTTTACCATCAATGTTTGACATGGGGGAGAGACTTAAGGACTGCAAAGGCAATCTTTTCCCTATCGGAGAAATTATGAACAAAGAAATAACCTTCTAGCAGATTTAACCATTTTTATAGGGCATCCACATCTATCTGTCCTTCAAATATGGGAATATCAAAATTAACTTGTACCTTGAAAGACAAGGTGCCTCCAAATTGGACACTTGATGAAGACATGCCTATTTTTATCGGCAGACATTGAAGGATGTGGGAAAAATTCTCCATCATTTCATCCCTCTGTCGTGTGAGAGCTTGCTCAAGCAACATATTAATAGAATTGTCTGCTATATCATTTTTATTTTCTTCCACCATGGAGGGTTTCTTGTGCATGAGAGAGCGATTGTCCTCAAGAGAGATAAGATAAAGACCCAACATTCTATACTCGGACCTCGTCGGGGACATTCACTAAAAAATGATCAAGAGCATCCTACTTTGATAACAGTAATCCGGATTATTTTCGGCACAAATGAGAGCGGAGATATAATAAAGAAATGTACAAAGATATCTCAGATATCCAATAATATAACATAAATTTATCAGATATGAAACTATAAACACATAGATACAATAATACACAATTTTTATTAATGTGCGAAATGTAAAGAAATGTAAAAATAGAGAGTGTAAGACTCACCCTGCACACTGTATGTATATGTAATCCTTTATTTCATAATATCCAAGGTTCTATAGTCCGTCTTCGTGTCCAACTGACTTAAAAAAGTTTTAATATGTACTCTTTCGAACTATCTGATATGTTTGCATTAGGGGGCAATGATAGGGATCATACCCATGTTTTTTTCAAATCTCACACCATGGTCCTCCTGGAGTCAAAGGGTCTGGCATAACCACTCCAATATACTGTGAAAATAATGGACACTCATTCTTGTGATGACCTTCTCTCATCCACATTGTACACCATACATATTCTCTTTTCTCCCTTCCTTTGTTCTGGTTTAGCTAGAATGTTAGGTTCTTCATATATTTCTTCATCTCTTCTATAGCTAGATTTGTATGATTGTATTGGTTTTCCTCTAACTGTAAGGCTTCCTACAGAGCCTCACCCTGACTTTGGATTTTTTTTCTATATCAAAGGATAATTCAAGTGTGGAAACAAATAATTAACAAACAAATCCCTATGTTGTGTATCAGTAACAATGTACTTTAACTTTCTTTTTAACCTCTTGAATTTCTGGTCCACTTCGCATACTAATTCTCCTGGTTTCTTCTTGATCTCTACCATTTCATTCATAAATTGGTATTCTGAAATTCATTTATTAACTACCTCTTAACATCTTCTATGGTTGTACGTGTTCATGTTAGGTTATTTGTTGAGAGACCCATGTACTAATCTAATGTGCAGTCTCAAAAAGTGATTTCCAACTGTGCAACCTTTGTATCCTCACCTGTAATTTTATTTTCTTCCCATATATTCTCATAGATGAAGAATTTTTTTTTTGGGTCATATGACCCATACCATAGAAACTCTAGTAACCTAATGGTTGGATATTGACCTTCCATTGTGAAAGTCTCTGAATGACCACCTACACATGGTGTAGACACATGACTACTACTTGTTGAACTTGCACTTTTGCTACTGGACCCATGTCCTGAAAAAATTAATCTACCACTAATCACTTATTGTTTAACTGATTTTTATTCTTGAGTTGTGTTAGTCGCACATGAGGTTGTGGGTTCCACACTAATTCGGATCTGGAATGGAGAGCCTTATTCTGCTCCAGAACCATGACCTCTGGTTTTCCTCTCATATGTGGTGCCCAAGATATCCTCAATATACCCCATGGCGCAGAGATCATATACCTCTTCCTCATCGTTGTCTACTCCCTCTCACTCCACTACAACCCTCTTCTTATTATTCATCCTATATTGGTAGGGTTGTCCGTTGTGCGTCACACCTACACTTCTTATGATTTCTCTGGTTTGTTCATCATCCATCATGATGGGTTCTATTTCCTCCTTCTCTCTACTATCCAGATCCTTCTCCATTCCTCTAAACTTCCTTAGTGCTTCGCCCAACTCCCCCACGCACGTAGAGTGATCTAGCTGTCTAATTCCATGGTCATCATGCCTTTATCATGTAGTAATATCTTGATCGATGTGTAGAGTAACTTGATGTAACTCCCTTTGGGTCCCCTCATGAAATCCTTCCTTGCAATAGTGTATGAATTTGTATTATCAACTGCAAACTCAATGATAAACCTCGTAGTAATACTATGTAACCAAAACGCCACTGCATACATGAATTTATTGCTAACTCTTTTCAACCATGCGATATTTTCAGTAGTCCACACTAATGTTCTAATCCGATTAGTCGGATGGGTATCCTTCAACCTTAACAACCACTCCTGTAACAACTATGGAAAGAAGCAAAAATATACTTCATGCAAATCAGTAAACACATACCTCTGCAAGTACTGGTGTGGTGTATACCTGGAACCCTTATTGTATTTTTGTGCAAACTCCAATTTCTTTGTCCCTAACCATCTTTCAATCTCTTGCTTCATAGGATTCCATGGATTGAGCATCCATGTCTACCACTTCATCTTATTTACCAAACCCCTTATTGTCTCTCCTTCTGAGTTCTAGTTGGAAACGAAACTATTTGTTGGACTTATGGGATGATCCGGGTTATAATTTAGTTATCCAACAAAACCCTTATCACCATTGGCCCTTATAGTAAACTAGAACGCTACGCCATGCACAAAGTGCACAACACAGTCTCACCTGAGATGTTTGATGGGGGACTGCAGGACGCAAATGTTTGCAATCATGGAATGGATTGGGGGATGCGTTTTTGGAGGAATTTTTAAGCAAAGCATATAGATGGATCAAGAAGGAGTTTACTACATGTGATGAAATGGTCACTGAAAGGAAATATTTTCACACATGCATAAGCAAATTGTTTGGTGGTGTCATTATGAAATTCTATAGATTACATAACTCTAGTATATCATTTGAGAATACATCTCAACAATTGAGGATTAAGAAATGAATGCAAGATATTTAATTTCTTTTCTATTTGAGCTTAGTTTCCATGTCACTAGTTAGCTTACAATGTGAATACACTCTCAAGGATGAAACTAGAGGTTGCAGAGGAATTTGTCATACTTGACTTAGTGCAACTTCAGTATGGTGTGAAAGATAAATGGTTTATCATACAAAGTTGTCTACAAGTTACTTCTATAAGCAATTAATACATTCAATGCAAGTGTAGAGTTGGTTCTTGGACATGAAAAATTTTGTAGCATCATGAAAGATGTACTGAAAGGACATGGGGATATTTCTTTGTAACTGATTATTCAATATTGTTGTATTGTGGATGCATTTTGTAGTTTGTGATCTATCTGATTGTATATATATCTTGTTTGATATTGTCCCATGCTACCCTGTGATTTTGTAAATAGTTGGATGGATTAAAAGAAAACTACAAAATGTTCAATTGAAGAGGCATCGGATTATGACTTTGATCTGGTCAAAACCAACATATAGCAATTGTATCTTTATTACTTGTGCCAAATATTGACAGTAAATAGTGTTACTTTTTCATATCTTTTTCATTCATGATTCATCCACTACTTCTCTTGACATGTCATTAGAACCATGTGACCTGTCAAAGGTTTTGCTATGATTCATTCATCTATGAAATAATTCCCCTTTGTTCCTTCATTCACAACTAAAACAATTAGATATGTCGTATGATTTTCCCTGTTTTGGACCACACATCAAATTTTTCATATGTCAATTCTTCCCTGACCTTTATCATCGTTGTTGTCCTTCCCTGATGACACTGACAACATTTTTGGTGCCACGATGACCAACATCTTGCATCATCATCTCCACCCTCTAAATCCATGTAAAGTGCTCAATTTTATGCATTACCCAAAATATTGTTTGAATGTAAATCTTCTTGGCTTTACCAATGAACTATTACCTCATGACAATGTTGTAAATTGTAGTTACCTCCTTATATTGATTTGATGTCCCTTAATCACCTCGTTCTACTCTATAAATTGGTAGGAAAGGTTTACATTAGTCATAAATAAGAAAAACATTTGTACAATTATCTATCTTATTCATCCTTTGAAGGTTCTTTAAGGTTATCATAATATAAATGGAAGGGGTATTTTTTATTTCCAGTTTAGTCGCATGTAGCAATGGTTGTTTACAATGGGGGTTGGTTCAGCTGTGAAACTATATTGTAATTAATTTATCGTCATCCCTTGAAAAGAGAGATTTGATATGAAGGGGGAAATATTGTGTCAAGTTCACAATTTGGGAAGTTGAAAGACTATTGCTTTGAATTTTTGCATATGTTTATGCATATTAAAAAATATAGAATAAAACTTCTTGTCTACCAAGTTTTAGATGACTTTGTTAGAGAAAAATTGGAATCAATTATATATCAATATTTTGAAGATGGAATCGGCATTAAAGAAACATATAAATTGATGGATATTTAGTAGCAAGTAAGTAAACAAGGGAGGCCATCATAGAGTCCAACAAAGATGGAAAGGATAATATTGAAATGGGCTATTCCAGAGGGGAAGTATTATATTTGGGTTTCATCCTCAAAGACTATGAAACGTGATATAGTTCCTAAGTAAAGTGTACTCATTATTGAGTATGAAACTCCCTTTAACAATATTTGTTGTTGCAACCATGGTTTTATATTCACCTCATTATTCTTTTATTAGTTAAAACTAAGGAGCTCTTGTTGGACATCTCCATATTGCCTCTAATATTTATATGACTTCTTTATGCATATCATTAGAAGCACCTAGTTAATATTTCTTGTGAATTTGTATTATCTTGTTGAAGGTCACTCTTGGCATATCTTGTTCATACACAAAATGATAGTTCTAGAGGAATTAATATTAATAGTAGTTATGGTGTTCTCACTAACTAGGTACATGTTTTGGGCTTTGAAGAAAGCCAAATATTTTAGTTTGTTGGGTCTAATTATGTTTTCATGTGCTTTGTTGATTTGAGAACTGTTTGGGAGCCTCTTCATGAATGATTGTCATATTCGTTCATTTTTTGGAGTTGAGTGACGATTGGAGGTCTATTTTTTATATTTCACTAGCAGGAGACCAAATCCTTGTAAGTAGATTTTAGGCTTGTTTTGTGTAGACATAATTTTTATCCTTGTTCCAACATTCCATATGAGCCACAAACATAATTAAGTGCGATATTAATATGTTAAATAGGAAATACCACGGGGTTATCACAATTTTATGTCATCATGCTTTACTGGACTAAAGACTACTAATCTACTTTTAGTCTTACTTTAGAACAACAATTTGATTGTTCAGGGGCAAGGACAGAGTGTGGTTGAAACTTCTTGAAATTTATCAAGGCATGGATCACATGTTTCAAGAATGTGATTTGGAATATTCCTCTTGAAATGGTTAAAGGGTCATTATTTTATTCCTTTTGCACAACAAATTGATAATTTGAGGTAGTAGGTTGACATTCTTCAAGGATAAACCATAAGGGTATTTCTCCTTTTTCTTTGGGCACTGCTGCTAAAGGATATGAAATAAATGGGTTCACTTCACCTTTAGGTAATAATAAGTTTGTCTTGAAACAACCCTTGTCTTTGCACCTAATTATTAGGTTAACTATCAATTCTTCTAGAAAATAGGTTAACTTCCTATGCTGCTAGTGGCAGGACCTGTGATTTTTGCATTACCTATTGTTCTTTATGCATGAGATAAGGTTCAACCTTATTATTTTCCTAAAAATGAGTTGTGTATTATTATTGTTTTTCTCAAGCCTACAACTTTTTGTTACTATATAGGCTGACTTGGATACTACCTTAGCTTCTTTTGATTTTTTAGAGCACAAAGTTGACCCACGAAGGAAACACATGTTTAAACAATTGAATGAGAAGCACATACATTTTATCAAATTGATCGGGTTTTGGTGTTCCATAAGTAGAGGTCAAGGCCGAGTCAGGACTAGAGTGACTATAAGATGGATGATTTAGCACTAGCACTTGGAATTTTATGGATTAGTTGGATTTTGAAGAGGGATGACCCATGGTTTAAGGTTTTCTTGCACATATGTTGAGGATTATTAAGTGGATTGGATAGATTTTAGTGGATCTAGGAGGTCATTATAGAGCATACGGTCATATCCACTTTATGAGGAATTGAAAGGTGTTCCATTAATAAAAGCATCCAACACATATACCAAAAAGATCCACATGAGATCCATTATTTGAGGGCTTTTGATTTGCTTGGTTGAGTAGGACATGGATTTATTTCTATTATGTCTTGGGGCCATCCCCTTGATTCATAGACCTACAGGTTGGTTGGTTGGTTACACGTTGGTAGGTTGGTTACACTTTAGAGGCCAATACATGTAGTTGTTTTTGATCATGCACTTGTTCAAGAGGTCCACTTGGGAGGTTTCACATGCCACATAAGAGGGTTGTTACTTTGTTGGTATCCTAATTAGAGGAGGCCTCCATATTGGGAGGACACATTTGACATAGCTACTTTGTTATTTTATGCATTTTTGACTTGCCATTTGAGGTAGTTATGAGAAATTGTTATTTTTGCATAACAATTCCACAATATTTACTTATTTCATGGAGTTGGTTATATTATAATACTATTAGTTCTTTTCCTTGGAGAAGATACTATTGTAATTTTATGACATTAATAAAAAATTCCTTTAGTTCCTTTAAAAAAGTAGATTGTCAAGATCCCCTTACAAGAAAGTACTTTCACAAGATTCCCAAGAGACGTGGAAAGTAACTTATTACCAGGTTGGGAGATCAAAAGGAAATTATGGGATTGAATAGAAGAAGTGAGACCTAACTACCTTTTATATGATTTAGGATGCTAAAAAAACACTAAAAGGCAGAACAAACTTAGAGAAACCTGACAAGATAAGCTCCATAAAGAATGATAAGTATGTGGTTATCTAGCATAGATAAATAACATCATATATATAACTATGTTTGAAAGCGGACTAACAAAAAAATTCCATCCATTACAAGCAATAGACCATGTACTCTACCAACAATGAAATTCATCGTGACTCTTAAATAGTAAAAAATGAAATGATTCAAATAGACATCAAACACTCTCATATTTTGAAAAGATTCTCTTGATCTTTATCTTTGAAGTTTTTAATAAAATAAAAATAGTAAATCAATTTTTCGAATGCACATTCAACTTTCACATAACAGGAGATGACTACCTTGATGTATTTGTTTTGTATCCTAAGAACTAACCATAGTTTACAAATGTTGTACATTATTTTAATGTTGTAAGTCTATTAGTAGAGACTAGAAAAATGATTGATTCCACCTTGTCCCTACAATTAGGGGGGTATATATAGTTAGGAAACAAATGATTAATGTAACATGTTGCATGTAATTTTAGTGCAACATTAAAAAATGTTACATGGCATTCATAAGATCCTTAGTGTAGCGCTTTGCATGTACTATTAGTTTGACATTAGAATAAACCATGTGGACTCAAGAAGAGTGTCATTATCTCTATTTAAAGGACCTTGTCTTTCATTTAAGTTCATTCAGTGTATGGATAACATCGAATACAACATTATTGATCAAGTATTGTGTCCTTTGAGCCTATCCTTGATCACATCAACTGGTTAGACATATTTGTTATTTGATTTCTTTTTCAAACACAATTTTCTTTCATGGGATTCTCAACATGTTGATGAAATACCACATCAACGTAGAGTCAAATTCTCCATTTTAGGGGCTCATGCATGCACCTGCGATCTGAATTTCAATATCCATTCATCCACAAATTAAGGTACCACTCTGAATCCTATGCATTCTTTGAACTAGTTTGGAAAACATTTGCAATCAATTGTGTCACTAATTCAAGTGATTACAGGTCAAACTAGCAAACAAGACCGTTTGGGTACAATGGACAAGTGTTTCATATTACATGAGGAATTTGTATGTCATCAAATTAGTTGAGATGCATTGCATGACATCGTGTGTTTAGGTCAACTCATAAAAATTGTTTAATAAGATGATTTTATTAATATCCTTCCTACAAATGATTACAAAAGTAAGTTGATGGGATGTGTGTGAAAGTACATGGTGGGAGTGAAAAATAAGCTCCAATCACTAATCTACGAAAAAGAAGAATAGCTAAAGTGCTAAATCATAGTAGCCATAAATAATATAGATATAATACCCATGTCAAACATAATATGTTGATGACAAAACAAAATAAAAAATGACCACGCTTATCGAGTCAAACTAGGGGAAAGAGTGAGCATATCAACGCACATAAGAGTTAGAAGTAGAATGAGGGAAGGAACAATAAGATGGTGCTCCAATAGAATCATCAATCATGACAGAGTAGTCAATATTGAGATAATCCTACATTGAAGGAACTGAGATGTGTGATCTTAGGAAAAATCTATATATCTAGAAAAACTTTCAAGAGAGTTGAGAGGCAAGTATTTTAACAATGTTATGAGTGAAGCCTTCTTGAGAACCTTAAGAGAGTAGATGTAAGGCATTTGGAGCTAAGACTTGGCCAGTTCTCTCACACCATGCAAGTCACTGAGACAGGACAACAAAATGATAGGCCATGTAGTGAGCTTAACATACACATTGGTTCACTCTTACTTATAATGGGTGAGTAAGAAATCTTGGGAATGCGACACACCGAGATGACTATAAATGAAGACTTGACAAAAAAGTTTAGTGTAAGGAATGACATGCCTTGCGAAATAAGAAAGCAATCAGGCAAGTTGAAGATTTTTTGCGATGATGTGATGAGGAGTTTCTAGAATCGTGGGCAAGGTGCACCCAACTTGGGTGCACATCTGATGAGTCGGCTAGGATGGGGTATGTGAGACGTGCACTTGGACAAGTCAAGTGGGCACACACACCTGACATGAGTTAGTTGAAATGAGATTTGGGAACCTGGTTGAATTACTTGGAGAGTTGTCTAGACAAGCATGTGGTTGCTTGACGATTTGTCTTGGTGAGCTGTGTGGGTACATGCACTTCGAAGCTTAGCTAAGGCACTTTATGTGGGAAGAATAGATGGAGTGGAGTGGGTCGGATTTCCCACATGCCAATAGATGCGATGATCCATATAGGGCGATCGATGGATATGTATAGAGTGTGAGGGAGAGTCATCGAGGCATTGAAAGATAAACGATGAGATCAAGCACGCGACAAGAAACATAAACAAAGTTTGGAGTAGGTCTGAAATTCGACTGAGTGTTGGTCTCTGGTGGAAATTGAAGGGACTAGGAGGAAGAGTTTTGGAGTGGTCTGAGGCATGACCATTTGGTTGGATGATTCATTTAGTGTGACTCTTCTATGAATAGACTTTTCTTGGCATGCATAAGTCTAGGTTAGGCGAACACAATTCTTTACAGAACTAGTGAGGCAGTTGGGAATGAGTTGTGGGAGTTTTTGTGATGGAAAATGCCGCAAGTCTATTGGTGAATTCGATGGAAGCCCTACTTGGTGAAGTCTATTGTAGAGTTTGAGATGGAGTTGAGGTAGAGTGTGCAAAGGGCACGATGACTTGATGAAGGGCACAAAATACCATAGGATCGTGAAGTCATTTAGGTGTGACATAGGTAGAGTGGAGATGGGAAAACATGAGTAGTGAATGCGAGTTTGGGATGAAGGTGAAATGAAGTCTATGATGAGAGTTGTGACGAAGGGAGGAGTTCCATACACAAGTTGATTTGTATCACAATAGGTGTATGCAACGAATATTGCATATATCTATTGAGACACATGTTCTTGTGAACTGTTTGGTTTGTTGTACGAGCTACTCAATATTGTGAACTATTGTATGTCGTAAAAATACTTCGGGTGTTAGGTTGTGCTAAGGCCGCTTGATTTTACACAATATCTTGGTTGTGTACATGTATGTATTTTTTACTTGTGCAACTATCCTAAGTGTTGAATGTAATCATAATCTAACTTGATAAAGAGGAAAATCTAACACACGCTAGCTTTCTTCCATGGTGGAGTGATGTTGTTCGAGATGCAGTCATGCTTGTGCAAAGAGGAAAGATAGCATGCACTAAATTTTTGACATAGTGTAATGATGTTTTCTGAGATGTGCTCGAGCTTTTGTAAGAGGGAAAGATAGCATGTGTGATAGCTTTCCCCTGTGGTGTAATGTTGTTGTCCTAGATGTGTGCATGATTATGCAAGAGAGAGAGATAGCATGTGCTAGCGCTAGCTTCCCCACAATGGAATAATGTTCTCTAAGATGAAATCATGCTTGTGCAAGAGGGAAAGTTATCATGCACTAGATTTCCCCCACGGTCAAGCGATGTTGTCCAAGATGTCCTCGTGCTTGTGCAAGACATAAAGCTATCTTTCCCCAGGGTGGGATGATGTTGTCTGATATGCACTCATGCTTGTGCAAGAGGGAAAGCTAGTGCGCACTAGGTTTCCCCACAGTGGTATGTTGTCTGAGATGTTCTTGCACTTGTGCGAGAGGGAAAGTTAATGCCCGATATATTTCCCCCACTATGGGATGATGTTGTTCGAGATGAGATCATGCTTATGGAAGAGGGAAATCTAGCACATGTTAGATTTCCCCCATGGTAGGATGATGTTGTCTAAGATGAGCTTGTGATTGTGCAAGAGGGAAATATAGAACACACTAGCTTTCCCCCATGGTGGTATGATGTTGTACTAGATGATCTCATGCTTGTGCAAGAGGGAAAGCTAAAGCACACTAGATTTCCCCCATAGTGGGATGATGTTTTTCGGGATGAGCTCATTCCTGTACAAGAGGGAAATCTAGCACATGATAGATCTCCCCCATGGTGGGATTATGCTTTCCAAGATGAGCTCGTGCCTATGGAAGAGGGAAATCTAGTGCACACTAGATTTACCCCATGGTGGGATGATGTTGTTCGAGATCATCTCATGCCTGTGCAAGATGGAAATCTAGTGCACACTAGCTTTCCCCCACGGTGGGATGATGTTGTGCAAGATGAGTTGGGGCCTCTACAAGAGGGAAAGCTAACGAATGCTAGCTTTCCCCCAGGGTGGGATGATGTTTTCCTAGATGAGATAATGCCTCTGCAAGAGGGAAATCTATTACACGCTAGCTTTCCCCCATGGTGGTATGATGTTGTCCGATATTTCATCCTTCCTGTGCAAGAGGGAAAGCTAGCACATGGTATCTTTCCCCCACTATGGGATGATGTTGTCTCAGATGAGCTCGTGTATGTGCAAGAGGAAAAACTATCATGTTTTATATTTCCCCCATGGTGGGATGATGCTCGATATTGGCGCATTCCTCTGCAAGAGGGAAAGCTAGTGCGTGTTATCTTTTACCCATGGTGGGATGATATTTTATGAGATGAGCTCATGCATGTGCAAGAGGGAAAACTAAAGATGATCTTCTTCTTGTGCAATAGGTAAAACTAGCACACGCTAGCTTTACACCATGGCGGGATGATTATGTTCGACATGAGCTCATGCCTATGCAAGTGGGAAAGCTAGTGCACACTAGATTTCCCCCATGGTGGGACGATGTTGTCTGAGATGAGCTCGCACCTATTCAAGAGGGAAAGCTAACGTTCGCTAGATTTACCCCACAGTGGTATGATGTTGTTTGAGATGAGCTCGTGCTTGTTCAAGAGGGAAATCTAACATGCGTTGGGTTCCCCCATTGGTGGGATGATGTTGTCTGAGTTGAGATCATTTTTGTGAAATTGGGAAAGCTAGCACAAGATAAATTTCCCCCATGGTGGTATGATGTTATCTGAGATGATTTTTTGCTTGTGCAAGAGGGAAAGTTGGTGCATGCTATCTTTCCCCCTCAGTTGGATGATGTTGTTCGAGATGATCTCATTCTTATGCAATAGGGAAAGCTAGCTTTCTCCCATAGTGGGATGATGTTGTTCGATATGGTCTTGTGCTTGTGCAAGAGGGAAATCTAGTGTGGAATAGTTTTCCCCCATGATAGGATGATTTTTTCCAATATGATCTCGTTCTTGTGCAAGAGGGAAAACTAGCATGCACTAGATTTCCCCCATGGTGGGATGATGTTGTTTGAGATGAGCATGTTCCTGTGCAAGAGGGAAAGATAGTGCATGCTAGATTTCCCCCATGGTGGGATTATTTTTTCCGAGATGAGATCATGCCTATGCGAGAGGGAAATCTAGAGCGCTCTAGTTTTCCCCCACGGTGGGATGATGTTGTTCGATACAAAATCGTGCCTATGAAAGATGGAAATATATCATGTGCTAGCTTCTCCCATCGATGGGATAATGTTGTTCGAGTTGATATTGTTCTTGTGCAAGAGGGAAATCCAGCGCATGCTATATTTTCCCCATGTTGGGATGATGTTGTCTGAGATGAGCTCCTACTTGTGCAAGAAAGAAAGATAGTGCGTGCTAGCTTTCCCTCTCAGTGGGATGATGTTGTCTGAGATGAGCTCATGTTTATGCAAGAGGTAAAGTGAGCTCATGATAGATTTTCCCCATGGTTGTGAAAGAGGGAAATCTAGTGCACACTAGATTTTCCCCTCGATGGGATGATGTTGTTCGAGATGGTATTTTTCTTGTGTAAGAGGGAAATCTAGTAGGCGCTAGATTTACCCCATGGTGGGATGATGTTGTCTAATATGAACTCATGCCTATTCAAGAGGGAAAGATAGTGCACACTAGCTTTCCTCCATGGTGGGATGATGTTATCCGAGATAAGCCCATGCTTGTGCAAGAGGGAAAGCTAGTGCACACTATATTTCCCCCATGGTGGGATGATTTTATCTGAGATAAGCTCATGCCTCCTCAAGAGGGAAATCTCGAGATGAGCTCGTGTCTATGCAAGAGGGAAATTTATCTCGTGCTATATTTCCCCCATGGTGGGATATTGTTTTCTGAGATGAGCGCATGCCTGTGCAAGGGGGAAAGATATCATGGGCCATCTTCCCCCCCAAGGTGGGATGATGTTGTCTGAGATGATCTCATGCCTATGAAAGAGGGAAATATAGTATGGGATAGATTTCCCCCGCAATGATATGATGTTGTTTGACATGATCTTGTGCCTATGCAAGAGGGAAAGCTAGCACGTGGTAGCTTTCCCCCACGGTGGGTTGATGTTGCCCGAGATGAGCTCGTTCTTGTGAAAGAGGGAAATATAGCTCCCACTATCTTTCCCACATGGTGGGATAATGTTTTATGAGATGATCTCATGCCTATGAAAGAGGGAAAGGTAGCGCATGTTGGATTTCCCCCACGGTGGGATGATGTGCAAGAGGGAAATCTAGCATGTGGATGATGTTTTTAGAGATGATATCATGCATGTGGAAGAGGGAAATATACCACACACTATATTTCCCCCATGGTGGGGTGATTTTGTATGAGATGATATTGTTCCTATGCAAGAGGGAAAGCTAGTGCGCGCTAGATTTCCCCTCATGGTGGGATGATGTTTTTCGAGATGTGCTCCCACTTTTGCAATAAGAAAATATAGAATGAAATGGTTTTCCCCCACGGTGGGATGATGTTTCTCACGATGTGCTCATGCTTATGAAACAGTGAAAACTAGCACACACTATCTTTCCCTTATGGAGGGATGATTTTTCTCACGATGCTCTCTTTCTTGTGTAAGAGGGAAAACTAGCACTGTTATAGCAATTTTTTCCTCACCCAATGTGGTGAAGACCCCCCCTTCTCTCTAAAGGGTTGCATGACCTCCCAGTCTAGGATCTTTGATTCTTGATTCAAGTGACTCTTTGGAACCTTAATGGTTCCCTTTTGTATCTAAACACATGCCCTTTCGGTGCCTTGGTGCAGGTCTGATAACACCTGCGACCTTCCCTTTCACTCTTCTGCGAAATCTTAGAGTACTGAGCATTATCTCTTTTTCTGATAAGCCCCCTCTTGATATGACCTTGGGCACTGGCCTGTCATGACCATGCGATTTCAGGTGTGGCCAATAGTGGTTTGGGATCAAACTTCTTTTCGGCTTGCAATTCTCCTCGAACCTCCACGTGTCCTCTTGGTGAAACCATAGTATGGATTGCAACGTGCCCTCAATGTTTTAAAGTCCGTGCACTTCCTGTCTCCGCAATGTTACGGGACCGTCGATCTTCTGATCTTGATGGTACTATCTTAACTGAAAGTTCATATTTGTGCCTTTCAAATCTACAGACCAGATTTATCCCTCTTAAATCAACGATTGGGATCTCCTTCGCAATTCCGGACTTTGGACTTTTGAAATATCAAACCTCAAACTTCACCCTTCTTGCCAATGCCTTTTATACAAAGGCTATTATCCACTAACACATGTCCTACTAATCTGACAATCGAGGATTACTTTGGGTCTTTACCCACAGTGCATGGATTTATGCCACGTCTCTCTTAGATCCGACGGTTACAAATCACTTCATGAATTTACTCGGAGTCCAAGGATTCATGCCACATCTCCTCTAGATATGGCGGTCTAGATTTACTTTGGATCTTCAGGATTCAACAATCTTAGATTTTAACTAAGACCCTGCTACAATTTATGCGGAGCTCGCAATCTGTTGACAAGTGTCCCCTTTCAGATCGATGAATCTTGGCTCTTCAAATATTCGGGCTTCGGGAATCTCAAGTTTCAAGTTTGACTCCTCCTGATATTACGATATCTAATGGCTCAGATTCAATTGGTCGATCTGACACCTAAGGTTCACTTCGGACGATTCGATGACTCAGGTCTTCTTCGGATGATTGAACGACTGAGATTTCACTTCGTATTTCTAGCTCTTCGAGCTTCGGAAATATCAAGTCTCAAACCTTCATAGGTTCTCTCTCCTATGCGTGTGAAGTGTTAAGGCTTGTGAACCTTACACAAATCAGATGATTGTTGATCCTTTTCTCTACGATCCAATGACCACTATCGCTCCTCCTCCCGAGCTTCTGATTTCTTCTGACTTAGAAGATTTATCAGTCTTCAAAGGTTTTTAACCTTTGCTCCTCCTATGATTCCGACTCTTGGATCTTGTAAACACTTCTGAAAAGTGTTATCCCTTCCGATCTTGATCCTTAAACAATTCCAACTTCCCACACACTCCTTGCATTCTCAGGATTTCGATAACTCAAATAGAAGGATTTCTTAAAAATAAATTATTCTCGCCCACCTGGCATTCCCTTATTCTAGTTCTTCGATGCTTGGTCACTTCATGACGTTGTGCACTCCTTACACCTTTTCTAAGTTTATTTTGTTCTCTCTGAACTCCTTTGAGTCAATATGAGACTCAATCGATGCACTCCTTGTGTTCGAGATGCACACCTTGCATACGAGTTAGAGAAGAGAAACAATTGAAACTTATCCATTTTCGTCACGAAATCATATGATCAACTTTTGAGCAATCACACATGAACGAAATGAAATAAATGACATACACAGAATATAACATTCATTCATTCAGACATCAAATCAACACAGTCCAAGGATTTGGGACAATTTTGTCTAGTCTATCCATTTATGAAAACAAATTACAGAATATTGAAGTTCTTTCCTACGTCTTTCTTATACTCTACTTCATTCTGCTGATCTCTATTTCTATCTCATGATCTGCTAATATAATAAAAAAAACTCATCTATATACAAAAAGATCTCTCTTTTTTACAAGAGAGGGCTCTATGAGCTTATCCTCTCCATCACCTTAGTGCCATCAACATTTCAGTTAAGACACCTTAACCCTATGACTCATTACATTGAACAAATATCCAAACCTGACACGGATCTAGACCTTCTTATAGTCGATTATTTCGATGAACCCATCCAAACCTGTCCAAAAGAATGGCTTTGGCATTTAGCCATCTTACACATAAATTAACTTAATTTTATAATTTGAATTTTGAAAATGAGAGGGTCGATGCCTCTCCCTATCTCCAAATGTGTGCTGACATGTTGATTTGTTAATGCATATGTCAAGTCGAAAAGATGCTCCTGCATCATAATCCACTGCTGTGAAAAATTCATGAGCTCTCCAGCTCTGTTGAAATCCACCTGGATCCCAAACTCTTACTTGGAGTTGTCTACCTTCTCCTCTACTTTATTGTTGTTTCTATTGTTGCTTCCCTGATGTTATGGAAAGATATCTTCTACTCAACTTCTCCTTGCTAACAGTCTCCTCTACTGACCTCAACATCATCTTTCTGATATCCTCTATCACCCTGTCCAGCTGTTCCAGTGGTTGGCTCTTTTTATGCAGTCTTCTCTACTACACTTCCTCCTCTCCATACTTTTGAATGGGTAGATCTACTTGATATCTCATGTTGTCTTCATCTCCTCTTGTGGCACTAGTTTTCCACTCTACTACAGACTTCAATTCTCCAGTCTCCTTAATGAATTGTTCCTCAGCTTCTTCCTCTGACATATTGGTTTATGTGAGATCCTCTTGTGCTAGAATATATCCATATTCTATCAGTTGTTCCTCTGGTTGGAATTATTCTCCCTCTTATGCTGCATGCTTCAGTGCTACAATCATCATCTGTTCAGTTTCCTGGCTGAAATTTCTGAGCAATTCTGTCGAATGCTCTTCTCTTGCAATGTTCATGACTGTCTTTTGGAAACCATCTTCTGGTTTTGGATTGTCCAACCAATCCTCCAACATCTTCATCTCTTTCTCTCATTAAGTGATAAATTCATATGAATTCTCCTCTATTTTTACTGGAGTAGACATCAGTGTCCGTTCTTTCTCCGCTTTGATTGTCTTTGTTGGTTTTCCTTCTATTGTTGCTCCTACAACACATGCTCTAGCCCCAATTGGGCTACTTGGTAGGAATATCTCAATTCCTCCAATGATAAAAATACTCCACTGATCCACCTCCACCAACTCTCCTTGCTTATATGAACTCTCAGTTGAGTTCATGAGACTTTCAAATAGTTTCCTCTCACTTCCATTGCCCACCTGGCAACTTGGGATTTTTCTTCTTCTCTGATAGTAGTCTATGAGATCCTCCAATGATCCCATATCATTTCCCACCTGACAATTTGAACTTTCATTACTGCTCCTCTGGTAGTATATGAGACCTCCCACTGATACCACCTAGTCCAGACCCCCCCTTCTCCCCAAAGGGTTGCATGACCTCCTGGTTTAGGATATCCTACTCTTGAGTGAAGTGAATCTCTGGAACCTTAATGGTTCCCTTATATATCTAAACATAGTCTTGTTCGACACCTTGGTGTAGGTTTGAGAGCACCCGCGACCTTTCCTTTCGCTCTTCTGTGAAATCTCAGAGTACTGAGCGTTAGCTATTTTTCTGATAAGCCACCTCATGATATGACCTTGGGTGGTGGCTTTTCGTGACCATGTGATTGCGAGCATGACCAATAGAGGTTTGGGATCAAAATTATTTTTGGCCCGTGATTCTCCTCGAACCTCCACGTGTCCTCTTGGCCAAACCACGGTATGGATTGCGCCCCACCCTCAATGTTTTAATGTCCAAGCACTTCCTTTACCCTCAATGTCATCGGACTGTCGATCTCCTGATCTTGATAGTAATCTAAACTAACCTTCAGATATGTGCATTTCAAATCTACAGACCATATCTTTCCCTCTTAAATCAATGGTTGCGATATCCTTCGCAATTTCGTACTTCATACTTTTGAAATATCAAACCTCAAAGTACACCCTTCTTCTCAATGCCTTTTATCTGAAGGCTATAATCCACTAACACATTTTCTGCTAATCTGATGATCGAGGATTACTTCGGGTCTTTACCTGGAGTGCATGGATTTATGCCACGTCTCTCTTAGATCTGATGGTTACAATCACTTCGAGAATTTTGCCGGAGTCCACGGATTCACACAACGTCTCCTCTAGATTTGGCGGTCTGTATTTAGATCGGATCTTTAGGATTCGATAATATCAGATCTCAACTAAAACCCCGCTACACTTTACCCGAAGCTCACTATCTGTTGACAAGTTTCCCCTTACAAATCAACAACTCTCGACTCTTTGGCTATTCGGGCTTCGGGAATCTCAAGTTTCAAGCTTGCCTCCTCCCGAGCTTACGATATCTAACGGTTCAGATTCACTTCAAACACCTAAGATTCACTTCGGATTCCTAAGGTTCACTTCAGATGATCTAACGGCTCAGGTCTGCTTCAGGTGATCGAACGATTTCCAACTCTTCGGGCTTCAGAAATCTCAACTCTCAAACCTTGATAGGTTCTCTCTCATGTGTGTACGAAGAGTTAAGGATTGTGCACCTTACACAGATCAGACGACTATTGATCAATTTCTCTATGATCCAATGACCATTGTTGCTCCTCCTCCTTAGATTTTGATTTCTTCCGACTTAGAATATTTATCAGTCTTCAAAGGTTTCAAACCTTTCCTCCTCCTAGGATTCTAACTCTTGGAACACATCAAAATTTATGAAAAGTGTTATCCCTTCCGAGATTGATCCTTAAATGATTTTTACTTCCCACACACTCCTTGCGTTCTCGGGATTTTGATAAATCAAATCGAAGGATTTCTTGAAAATAAATTATTTTTGCCCACCTGGCATTCCTCTGTTCTGGTTCTTTGATGCTTGGTCGCTTCTTGACGATGTGAACTCCTTGCACCTAGTCTAAGTTTCCTTTGTTCTGTCTGAACTCCTCTGAGTCAATCTGAGACTTAATTGACACAATCCTTGCATTCGAGATGCACACCTTGCATACGAGTTTCAGAAGAGAAACAATTGAAACTTATCTAGTTTCATCACGAACTCATATGATCAACTCTTGAACAATCACACATGAACGAAATGAAATAAATTACATACATAGAATATAACATTCATTCATTAAAACGTCAAATGAGCACAGTCCAAGGATTTGGGACAATTTTGTTTGTTCTATTAATTCATGAAAACAAATTAAATAATATTGCAGTCCTTTCTTGCCTCTTTCTTCTACTCTACTCTATTCTAATAATCTCTATCTCTATCTCATGATCTCCTAATATAATATAAAAAACTCATCTCTATACAAAAATATCTCTTTTTTTCACAAAATAGGGCTCTATGAGCTTATCCTCTCCACCGCCTTAGTTCCATCAACATTTTTGTTAAGACACTTTAACCCTCTGACTCATTACATTGAATAGAGATCCAAACCTAACATGGATCTAGACCTACTTATAGTTGATTATTTTGGTGAACCCGTCCACACCTGTCCAAAGGCATGGATTTGGAATTTATCGACCTTACACATAAATTAACTTAATTTTACAATTCGAATTTTGAAAATGAGAGGCTCGGTGCCTCTCCATATATCCAAATGCATGCTGACATGCTGGTTTGTTAACACATCTGTGGAGTCGGAAAGATTCTCCTGCATCATACTCCACTGATGTGAAAAATTCATGATCTCATACTCATGACCTCTCCAGCTCTGTTGAAATCCACCTTGATCCCAAACTCTTACTTGGAGCTGTCTACCTGCTCCTCTGATTTGTTTTTGATGCTGATGTTAATTCCCTATTGCTATGGAAGGATCTCTTTTTCTCAGCTTCTCCTTGCTAACAGTATCCTCTGCTAACCTCAACCTCATCTTTTTTATCTCTTCTATCACCTTGTCCAGCTCCTCCAATGATTGGTGCTTATTATGAAGTCTTCTCTGCTGCACTTCCTCCTATCCATACTTATCAATGGGTAGATCTACTTGATCTCTCATGTTGTCTTCATCTCCTCTTGTGGCACTAGTTTTCCACTCTACTGTAGACTTCAATTATGCAGTATCCTTACTGAATTACTGCTCAGCTTCTTCCTCGGACATATTGGTTTCTGTCATCTCCTCTTATGCTGGCATATCTCCATCTTCTATCAGTGGCTCCTCTAGATGGAATTCTTCTCCCTCTTCTGTTGCATGCTTCAGTGTTGCAGTCATCATCTGTTCAACTTCCTTGCTGAGATTTTTGAGCAATTTTGTCGAATGCTCTTCTCTTGCAATCTTCATGACTTTCTTTCGATAGCCATATTTTGGTTTTGGATTGTCAAACCAATCCTCCAACATCTTCAGATATTTCTCCCATTGAGTGAAAAATTCATCTGAATTCTCCTCTTTTTCTGTTTGGATAGACATCAGTGTCTGTTCTTTCTCCTCTTTGATAGTCTCTGCTAGCTATCCATCTATTGTTTCTCTTGCAACACATTCTCTAGCCCCAAATGGGATACATGGTAGGAATATTTCAATTCCTCCAATGATCAAAATAATCCTTTGATCCACCTCCACCATCTCTCCTTGTTGATATGAACTCTCATATGAGTTCATGTGACTTTCAAACAGTCTCCTCTCACTTCCCTTTCCCACCTAGAAACTTGGTATTTTTCTTCTGCTCTCCTGGTAGTCTATGAGATCCTCCAATGATACCATCTCATTTCCCACCTGACAATCTGAAATTTCACTGCTATTCCTTTGGCAATATATGAGACCTCCCACTGATATCTTTCCATTTCCCACCTTGCAACTTCAAAGTCCATTTATTCCCTCTTGGCAGTTTATAGAATCCTCTGCTAATCTCATATCATTTCCCACCTGACAATCCGATAGCTCACTGCTACCCTTCTAGCAGTCTTTGAGATCATCCATTGATCTCTTATCCTCATTATCACTAAGACTCTTCCCAGTTTTTCTCTCACATATGTGAACCACTTCCTCCTCTGTATCACTGAGGTTTTTATCATGCCTCAACCACCTTTTCAACATTTGTTGCTGCCTTATGGAAATCAACATCTGGACAAGCCATTTTACTTTCCTCTTCAAAGGCCATTCATATGTCTAGTGTACCTTTGCATCTTGTTGCATATTTAATTCTAGACTCTCCAACTTTTCTCTTATTGATGTGAGCTCTTTATCTATGTCAACTTTGTTTTTCTATTGGTGGTCCTTTCCCTGGCCACCCATATGGAATTCAGTATCCATTTTTCACCCTCTTTTTTCATCTCATCTATCTTTCTACCATTTACTACACACCTTTCTAGAAATCACACACACACAGCATCAATAATTTGTCTCCTTATCACCTGTTATCTACATGAAAACTTTAGCTTCTAATATCATTCAACATTATTATGTTATATTCTTCACCTCCTCGCTTATTTTCCTATTTTTTGGAAGAAAATATCAGCTCTGATACTACCTGGTCCAGACCCCCCCTTCTCCCCAAAGGGTTGCATGACCTCCTGGTCTAGGATCTCCGATTTTTGAGTCAAGTGACTCTCTAGAACCTTAATGGTTCCCTTCTGTATATAAACACAGGCCCTTTCGATGCCTTGTTGTAGGTATGATAAAAACCACAACCTTCCCTTTCTCTCTTCTATGAAATCTCTGAGTACTGAGCGTTAACTCTTTTTCTGATAATCCCCCTCTTCATATGACCTTGGGCACCGGCCTCTCATGACCAAACGATTGAGGGTGTGGCCAATAGAGGTTTGGGATCAAGCTTCTTTTTGGCCCACAATTCTCCTCAAGCCTCCATGTGTCCTCTTAGCGAAACCATGGTATCGATTGCGACCCTCCCTCAATGTTTTAAAGTCTGTGCACTTCCTTTCCCCGCAATGTTACGGGATCGTCGACATCCCATTCTTGACAGTACTATATAAAATGACGTTTCATATCTTCTCCTTTCAAATATATGGACCAGATATGTCCCTCTTAAATCAACGGTTGTGATCTCCTTCGCAATTCCATACTTCAGAATTTTGAAAGCTCAAACCTAAAACTTCACTCTTCTTCCCAATGCCTTTTATCCGAAGGATATAATACGCTGATGTGTGTCCTGCTGATCTGATGATCGAGGATTACTTTGGGTCTTTACCCAGAGTGCATGGATTTATAACACGTCTCTCTTAGATCCGATGGTTATGAATTACTTCAGGACTTTACCCAGTGTCCATGGATTCATGCCACATCTCCTCTAGATATGGCGGTCCAGACTTACTTCGGATCTTCGGGATTCGACAATCTCAGATATCAACTGAAACCCCACTACACTTTACCTAGAGCTCGCGATCTATTCACAAGTGTCCTCTTGCAAATCGACGACTCTCGACTCTTCGACTATTTGGGGTTCGGGAATATCAAGTTTCAAGCTTGCCTCCTTCTGAGATTACGATATCTGACGGCTCAGATTCACTTGGTCGATCCGATGCCTGAGGTTCACTTTAGATGATATGACGGCTCAGGTCCTCTTTGGATGATCAAACAACTAAGATTTCACTTCAGCTTTCCGGCTCTTTGGGCTTCAGAAGTATTAAGTCTCAAACCTTGATATGTTCTCTCTCAAGTGCATGAGAAGGGTTAAGTCTCGTGCACCTTACATAAATCAAACAAGTTTTTATCCTTTTCTCTATGATCCAACGACCATTGTCTCTCCTCCTCCTGAGCTTCTGATTTCTTCTGACTTAGAAGATTTATCAGTCTTCAAAGGTTTCAAACCTTTGATCCTCCTATGAGTCTGACTCTTGGATCTCTTCAATACTTTTTAAAAGTGTTATCCCTTCTGAGCTTGATCCTTAAAGGATTCCGACTTCCCACACACTCCTTGCATTCTCGGGATTTTGATAACTCAAATCAAAGGATTTATTGAAGATAAATTCTTCTCACCCACATGGCATTGCTCTGTTCTGGTTCTTTGATGCTTGGTCACTTCTTGATGTTGTGCACTCCTTGCACCTGGTCTAAGTTTCCTTTGTTCTCTTTGAACTCCTCTGATTCAACTTGAGAATCAATCAACACACTCCTTGCATACGAGATTCACACCTTGCAGACGAGTTTGAGACGAGAAACAATTGAAACTTATCCAGTTTCGTCATGAACTCATACGATCAACTCTTGAACAATCACACATGAACAAAATGGAATAAATGACATACAAAGAATAAAACATTCATTCATTCACACATCAAATGAACACAGTCCAAGGATTTGGGACAATTATGTCTGTTATATTCATTCATGAAAACAAATTACATAATATTGCAGTTATTTCCTGCGTCTTTCTTCTACTCTACTATGTTCTACTGATCTCTATATCTATCTCATCGTCTCCTAATCTAATAAAAAAAACTCATCTCTATATAGAAAGCTCTCCCTTTTTTACAAAATAGGGCTCTATGATATTATCCTCTCCACTGCCTTAGTGCCATCAACATTTCCGTTAAGACACCTTAACCCTATGACTCATTACATTGAACAAAGATCTAGACATGAAACATATCTATACCTCCTTACAATCGATTATTTCAATGAACCCATCCACACTTGTCCAAAGGCATGGATTTTGCATTTATCGACCTTACACATAAATTAATCTAATTTTATAATTGGAATTATGAAAATGAGAGGGTCAGTGCCTCTCCCTATCTCCAAATGTGTGCTGGCATGTTGATTTTTTAATGCATCTGTCGAGTCGGAAAGATGCCCCTGCATCATACAACACTGCTATGAAAAATTCATGAGCTCTCCAGCTCTGCTGAAATCCACCTGGATCCCAAACTCTTACTTGGAGTTGTCTACCTACTCCTCTACTTTGTTGTTGTTGTTGTTGCTTCCCTACTGCCATGGAAGGATCTCTTCTGCTCAGCTTCTCCTTGCTATCAGTCTCCTCTGTTGACCTCAATATCAGATTTTTGATTTCTTCTATCACCCTGTCCAGCTGCTCCAGTGGTTGGCTCTTCTTATGAGGTATTTTGTGTTGCACTTCCTCCTCTCCATATTTATCAATGGGAAGATCTACTTGATCTCTCATTTTCTATTCATCTCCTCTTGTGGCACTGGTTTTCCACTCTACTGCAAACTTCAATTCTGTAGTCTCCTTACTAAATTGTTGCTCAACTTCTTCCTCTGACATATTGGTTTCTGACAGCTCCTCTTGTTCTGGCATATCTCCATATTCTATCAGTTGTTCCTCTAACTAGAATTATGCTCCTCTTCTACTGCATGCTTCAATGTTGTAGTCATCATCTGTTCATATTCCCAGCTGAATTTTTGAGCAATTCTTTCGAATTCTCTTCTCTTGCAATCTTCGTGACTCTCTTTTGTCAACCATATTTTGGTTTTGGATTGTCCAACCAATCCTCAAACATCTTCAGCTCTTGCTCCCATTGAGTGAGAAATTCATCTGAATTCTCCTATTTTTTTATTGGGGTAGACATCAATGTTTGTTCTTTCTCCTTTTTGATAGTCTCTGTTGGATGTCCTTCTGTTGTTTCTCCTGCAACACATGCTCTAGCCCCAAATGGGCTACTTGGTAGGAATATCTCAATTCCTCCAATGATAAAAATACTCCTTTGATCCACCTCCACTAGTTGTCCTTGCTGATATGAACTCTCAACTGAGTTCATGAGACTTTCAAACAGTCTCCTCTCACTTCCCTTTCCCACCTAAAAAATTGGCATTTTTCTTCTTCTCTCCTGGAAGTCTATGAGATCCTCCAATGATCCCTCTCATTGCCCACCTGAAAATATGAACTTTCATTGCTTCTCCTCTAGAAGTATATGAGACCTCCCACTGATCTCTTTCCATTTACCACCTGGCAACTTGAATGTCCATTTCCGCCCTCTTGGCAGTTTATGAAATCCTTTTCTAATGTCATATCATTTCCCACATGACAACTTGATAGCTCATTGTTTCCCTTATGGTAGTCTTTGATATCATCTACTGATCTCTTATCCTCATTATCACCGAGACTCTTCCTAGTTTTTGGCTCACAGATGTGAACCACTTCCTCCTCTGTATCACTGAGGTTTTTAGCATGCCTCAACCATTTTTTCAACATTTGTTGTTGCCTTCTGGACATGCCATTTTACTTTCCTCTTCAAAGGCCATTCATATGTCCAGTGTACCTTTGTCTCTAGTTTTATCTTCAATGCTAGCCTCTCCATATTTTCTCTTATTTATCTGAGCTCTTTATCTATGTCAACTTTGTTTTTTTGCTAGTGTTCCTTGCCTTGACCACCCATATGGCCTTCAATAGCCATTTTCCACCCTCTTTTTTCTTCTCATCTAGCTTTCTACAATTTACTGCACACCTTGCTAGAAATCACACACACAACATCAGTACTTTGTCTCCTTCTCACCTATTGTCTACAGGAAAACTTTAGCTTCTAATATCATTCAACGTTATCATATTATCTTCTTCACCTCCTCTCTTCTTTTCCTACTATTTGCAAGAAAAATATCATCTCTGATATCAACTGGTCCAGATCCCTCCTTCTCCCAAAAGGGTTTTGTGACCTCCCGATATAGGATATCTGATTCTTGAGTCAAGTGACTCTTTGGAACCTTAATGGTTCCCTTATGCGTCTAAACACAGGCCTTTTTGACGCCTTGGTGTAGGTGTAATAGTACTCACGACCTTCCCTTTCACTCTCTTGTGAAATCTTAGAGTAATCAGCATTAACTCTTTTTCTGATAAGCCCCCTCTTGATATGACCTTGGGTGGTGGCCTCTCATGAACACACGATTGATGGCATGACCTGTAGCAGTTTGGGATCAAACTACTTTTTGACCCGCAATTCTCCTCGAACCTCCATGTGTCCTCTTGGAAAAACCACGGTATGGATTGCGGCCAACCCTCAATGTTTTAAAGTCCACACACTTCCTGTCCCCACAATGTTACAGGACTGTCGATATCCCGATATTGAAGGTACTGTCTGAAATGACGGTTCATATTTGTGCCTTTCCAATCTATGAAATGGACCTATCCCTCTTAAATCAACGTCTGTGATCTCCTTCACAATTCTAAACTTCAAACTTTTGAAATCTCATATCTCACGCTTGACCCTTCTTCCCAATGCCTTTTATCCAAAGGCTATAATCCACTGATGCATGTCCTGCTGATCTGACTATTGAGGATTACTTTGAGTCTTTACTTGGAGTGCATGGATTTATGCCACATCTATCTTAAATCTGACGGTTATGAATCACTTCGGAAATTTACTCGGAGTCCACAGATTCACGCCATGTCTCCTCTATATCTCGCATTCCAGATTTACTTGGATCTTCAGGATTTGGAATTCTCATATCTCAACTGAAACCCTGCTACACTTTACCCGGAGCTCGTGATATGTTGACAAGTGTAACCTTGCAGATCGACTCCTCTCAGTTCTTTAGCTATTCGGGCTTTGGGAATCTCAAGTTTCAAGCGTGCCTCCTCCTAAGCTTACGATATCTAACGGCTCATATTCACTTGGTCGATCCTATTCCAGAGGTTCTCTTCAGAGGATCCGATGGCTCAGGTTTGCTTCAGATGATTGAACAACTGATATTTCACTTCGTCTTTCCATATCTTTGGGCTTCGAAAATCTCAAGTCTCAAACCTTGATAGGTTCTCTCTCCTGTGCGCGCGAAGTGTTAAGTCTCGTGCACCTTACACAACTGAGATGATTGTTGATCCTTTTCTCTATGATCCAACAACCACTCTCAATCCTCTTCCTTATCTTATGATTTCTTCCAACTTAGAAGATTTATCAGTCTTCAAAGGATTTGAACCTTTGCTCCTACGATGAGTCTAACTCTTGGATCTCGTCAACACTTCTGAAAAGTGTTATCCCTTCTGATCTTGATCCTTAACAGATTCTAACTTCCCACGCACTCCTTGCATTCCCGGTATTTTGATAACTCAAATCGAAATATTTATTGAAAATAAATTCTTCTCGCCCACCTGGAGTTCCTCTGTTCTGGTTCTTCGATGCTTGGTTGCTTCTTGATGTTGTGCACTCCTTGCACCTAGTCTAAGTTTCATTTTTTCTCTCTGAAATTCTCTGAGTCAATTTGAGACTCAATCAATGCACTCCTTGCGTTCGAGATGCAGTCCTTGCATTTGATATGCACACCTTGCATACGATTTTCAAAAGAGAAACAATTGAAACTTATCCAGTTTCTTCACGAACTCATATGATTAACTCTTGAACAATCACACATGACCGAAATGAAATAAACAACATACATAGAATATAACATTCATTCATTCACACATCAAATGAAAACGGTCCAAGGATTTGGGACAATTCTGTCTGTTCTATTCATTCATGAAAACAAATTACATAGTATTGCATTTATTTCCTGTGTCTTTCTTCTACTCTACTCTGTTCTACTGATCTCTATCTCTATCTCATGATCTCCTAATCTAATAAAAAAAACTCATCTCTATACAAAATGATCTCTCTTTTTTACAAAAAAGGGCTCTATGAGCTTATCCTCTCCACCTCCTTAGTGCCGTCAACATTTCTGTTAAGACACCTTAACCCTATGAATCATTACATTGAACAAATATCTAGACCTAGAACGGATCTAGACCTATTTACAGTCAATTATTTTGATGAACCCATCCACACCTATCCAAAGGCATGGATTTGGCATTTATTGACCTTAGACATAAATTAACTTAATTTTATAATTCAAATTTTGAAAACGAGAGGATCGATGCGTCTCCTTATCTCCAAATGCGTCTTGACATGTTGATTTGTTAACGCATCTGTCGAGTCAGAAATATGCTCCTACATCATACTCCACTGTTGTTTTGAAATCCTACTGTATCACAAACTCTTACTTGGAGTTGTCTACCTTATCCTTTGTTGTTTTGTTGTTGTTGTTGTTTCTTCCTTTCTGCTATGGTAGGATCTCTTCTGCTTAGCTTCTCCTTACTAACAGTCTCATGTGTTGACCTCAACATTAGCTTTCTGATCTCTTCTATCACCCTGTCCAGCTGCTCCAATGGTTGGCTCTTCTTATGCGGTCTTCTCTACTGCACTTTCTCCTCTCCATACTTATCAATGGGAAGATCTACTTGATCTGTCATGTTGTCTTCATCTCCTCTTGTGGCACTAGTTTTCCACTCTGTTGCAGACTTCAATTTTGCAGTCCCCTTACTAAATTTCTACTCAGCTTCTTCCTCTGACATATTGATTTATGTCAGCTCCTCTTCTGTTGGAATATCTCCATATTTTATCATTTGTTCCTCTAGTAGGAATTCTTCTCTCTCTTCTGCTACATTCTTTCGTATTGCAGTCACCATATGTTAAATTATCTTAATTTTATAATTTGAATTTTGAAAACAAGAGGGTCAGTGCGTCTCCCTATCTCCAAATGTGTGTTGGCATGTTGATTTGTTAATGAATCTATCGAGTCGGAAAGATGCTCTTGTGTCACCATACAACTTGCTGAGAGGGTCTTTTCATTTCCCTATGCAAACCTGAAGTTCCTTGTTGTGCCTTCCAGAGCCAAAAAATCAATTTTTCCACATATACACGCCCTACCAGTTAGACAACATGTGTATATGCATGTTTCACCTTTACAACCCACGTACATTAGGTTTGGTGCCAAAAATTAAAAATTGTGTCGGGTTTGCATGTCACGTCATGAGATCCATGATCCTTGACCTTCCATATACTAGAAACATTCTGACTCGGCCCTTCAATTCCATTTGAAGGATATAAATTGGGCCATATACAAGCCATGGAAGGGGGACAGAATTGAACTTTTGAGAGAAAAGATACTCTAGAGAAATTTCACTTCACATTGAGTCTGCATCCCTTTATCCTTGAAAGTATGAACACATTTTCCAGCCCCCAAACTCGTCCTTACCTGTTGGAGAACCTCATTGTATCACTTACATGATCTTGTCTTTGGTAGAGAATTGAAGTGGTGGAGGCCAAGTTGGAGCGACTTAGTTTCTCAGTTCAAATGTGCATCGACACAAAATTTTGTCACTTATACACTTTTATTGATCATTTTTAATAGAAATACTCTTTTGTCATCCAATTGATATCCTGCAAATATTTGAATTATTATTCCATGGGCATATTTTTCATGTATGTTAATGGATTATGTTATTTTATATGCTAACATTATATACTATCACCGTATTATTGTGTATATTTGTCATTGAAGACAAGTTGCAGGTGTAAATCTTTGAGTTGCGTGCTCAACGGTGGTCTTCATCGAACATCTGGATGAGGTAGGCTCTTGATCTTGTCCTGTTAGCATTTATTTTATATAGAATACTTGGGATTAGAGTTCATTACTACATGTTATTCTATCTGTTTTGGCTTACCCCATGCCATAGAGTGATTTTCCTCGTAACAAAATTGGCGACCATACTAGGGATTAATCTTCTGTTTTGGGGTTTTTGAGTGTTTTCTCCTTGAATTTCTCTTTATTAGCCTGAGTTTCCTTGTCTCCTAATTGCTTGACAACCTATTTTTACTTTGCATCTAAGTTTTCCTTGATTAATCCTTTCCTTGTCAGTGTTTTATTACATATACACGGGTTTTCCCTTGGCAGATGCATACATACGCAATCTGTCCTTCTATAGGGAGCATACATACATGGGTTTTCCTTAAACAATCGTGTACATCAACATTTTAGGCTTCTTGGTTGAGTTTTGTGTTTTATACGTGAGTATTAATGGTTGCTAAGTCTTCTTGGGTCTCTTTCCTAACTGTTGAGTGCCTACAGAGTGATAGGAAACCTTCTTTTGGTTTAATTTTTGTGCGGTTTTTTCTTTATTATCATATTTTTCATTGGTTGTCCTTGCATATTGGTCTAAGTGTTTTCTTCTTGGTATCCTATTTGGATTGTATTTTTTTTCTTGAAGTAGGGTATATATATCAAGATGATATTTAGTCCTTTCATTTTCATTTCTTTATATCGAAAATACAAAAAATTTACTCATTTTGCATTATGGAATTTTGTCTTTTGGTTATTGAGTATTGATTTTGACATTTGTGTAAAGATTGCATCTCATTGAAATTATGGAATTGCATTGAAAGTTGCATTTGAAAAATCTTACCATCTTTTGAGAATTTTAAAATTAGAACTTAGCACCATGTTCATATTCATTTCTTTTATGTGTTGATTCATAATATCATCAGTTTCATGACCACATCTCTTGAGTAAAGACAAGACATTAACAGTAACACTAATTAACTAAAATTGAATAGAAACAATTTTATTTTCTAGAGTACACAAACAATCATAGGATATATGGCCTTGGAATAGGATTTTGTGAGTAAATTTCTCCAAGGATATTAAACTAAACATATGTGACTGGCCAGGGAGTGGTGAAATCCATTGTGTAATTAGTGACGTCAGGACACTCTGCTCATACCATATTTAAGAAAGAGGTCACACAAAGTTGGTTGCAAAGATATTCCTCTAATACCTTCTTAGTGTGAAAGATATTTCTAGTGATTTATTCATATTTAGGGGTCTTTCTAGTACCTTTACCTCCTTGAGAAGCGAGGCTTTCAATATTTTTGTTTGTGTTACCCTTCCCATACAGTGGACCTGACTTATGATTGTTTGAATGCGAATTGGTTATATCATGGTGGCTCTAGTTTATTGACATAGGTAGTCACATAGGTTACTTGCACAGGTTATTCTACAGGTACCCTGAGTAAGAGAAGGGTCAGACAAAACACAACCTTTATGGAGGATTACCTCTTTAGGGGGATCTAGCTGACTCTTCTATTAATCCCACGAGGGCCCTTATAACCAATTATGATATATCCAATATTTTTAAGGGAGTCTCAAGCCCCTTTGGGGCTAGGCATAGCTACTCTAGTGAGGGAGGCCACTTTTCAGCTACTATATCTTGTTTCTGTGCATTTGGCCTTTTTGTTTATTTTGGTGTGCTCTTGAATTGTTAGTTGGACCTAGGATTTTTTTTTATATATATCGAGTCTTGAGTCATCGTGGAGCCAAACCATCTTCCTCGCAGGCCTTACCGTTTGTTGAAGTTACCACCACACCTAGAGTCTTTTCCTTCCAAGAGGCGCAAAGTTACAAAATGTGGTACACACACCTCCACCTACCAGACTTGTGATTATACAAGTATGAGTACTGAGTCGAGTTTGAATGAAATTGGGAGTCCCTTGACTCTGATACCTACTATATTTAATGGGGTTCCTTTGACTCCTTAAGCTATGCAGGTTGCAGTACCAAAGGTTCCCATCATTTCTCCTATCCATCCTATGGTTGCTACTCAACCCATAATAATGAACCCTTTCGTGTCTCTTTTTGGTACACCTAGATACAATTCTCAGTCCATACCTTCGGTCTCTAACCCTTTCTCTTTTGGTATTCCAAATATGACATCTCAAATTTCATCCTCCATTCCAGCGACTAATCCAAATCCTAGTATTGGACTTGGGGGCATGGCCCTCTGTATACTCCTCTCTCATTTGGTGGAAGTCAAATTCCCCATACGAATCTTTCGGTTGGGGGTTAGCCTTTGTTTTCTTTCGGATCTAATCCTAATCTCAATGCTCCTAGATAGAGTAGTCAATAGGGTGGAAAAGCCACTTCCTATGTTTCGTCCATTCCCCTTTCCTCCTCCACACCGATTCTGACTGACACATTTTGTATGAATAATACACCTCTATCCTCCATATTTCAACCTTGAGGAGGTCAATTTCATACTATGGGTAATCCCCATCCCGGAGCTCCTTTGGCTGGGGGAAATAATTATAACCCTCATTATACTGTTCCTACAGGTATGTTGCCCACACAACCTCTTATGAATAAGTTTGGAGGAGGATATTATACTCTTGGACAGGGCCATGATGTATATCCAGGAGCATGGGCTTAGTTGTCGCAACCTCGACTCCCTTTTATAGCCATTCTTAATCTGCCATATTTGTCAATATTAATGAATGACCCGGTGCATCATGATCCATCATGGCCCCTTGTCCCCACTAAGCTTCCTTAAGATATTCTAAAATTCGAGGAAAAGATTAGTGAGGATCTAGGTTACCATGTTACTAATTTTCATCTTTGGTTCTCATTCAACTATTTTAATGAAGATTCTATTCATTTGAGATTGTTTCAACGCACCCTCATGAGAGTTGTCATGAAATGGTACATTGATATACTAGGGGGGACATAAAAAAAATTTAATCAGATGGTTTTAGTCTTTCTCAACCACTTCTAGTTGCCAGTTGATTATGATGCCGAAATATAACTCATGTCGACCCTCCACCAAGATAAGGCCACACATATCTCAGACCATATCCAAGAGTGGTGCAAATGGAAGAGGTTGATTAAAGCTTACATTCCTCCAGAGTTTCTGTTGGAGTGGTTCCTCAAATCCCTATTGCCTTATATTTCAAATGATGTTTCTACATTTGCAGTAACATCAGAGGAAGAATATATCTTCAAAGCCAAGCAACTGGACCTCATATATGCCCAATATGGGATCTTGTATGAAATTATTCTTGATGTACTGAGGTCAAATAATGACCCAAGAAAAAATCCTGAGCCTCATGCTGATGGCATTATAGGCTCTGCAAATACTAAGTCTATAGACTTGGTGATGAACCAGTTGAAGGCGTTGTCTCTAATCCAGTATATAGAAGGAAAAGCTTCATCTTCATCCTCCACTCCCACTCATTCGGTGGATGTGAACTTTGTACAGTCATCAACCAACCCAAATGGTAACCGACAACCAGTAGGGAATAAAAGGAAAGGACGTGGTAATAATCATAAGGGTGGGAGAAATAATAATAATAAAGACAAGGACAATAGTAAAAACGATAGATCGAATAATAATGCCTGTGAGGGAAAGAAATAAAAGAGGAAGGTGAAGTTTCCTTGTAAACTTTGTAAATATGATCACCTTAACCACTTATGTCCAAAACTTTAGGAAGCCTCAAGGCTCTTATCTCAACCGCCCCTTGTGCTGACTAATCTGTTTCCACATAATTAGCACATGGCTTCGAGTTCCTCCAATACAAGAAATCGTCGATTGGGAATAAAATCCCCTCAACACATGAAAGTGTCGGTATATTTGTTAATATGTTTAAGTCATAGATTAACGTAGCTACTCGATCTCATGATTATGGTTCTTGATAGACGGTTCTAGATCTAGAGTCTCCCCCTCCTCCAGAAACACCCTTGCAGATCGAAAATCTAGAGCCCCCTCCTCATATTTTGAAAGGAGTACTAAAATGGTCTTCACACAATCCTAATGCCAGAGATTCCAAGAACTATTTGATAGTCAGATATAGGTCAAATCCCTTGTGTAATGTCATATTTGGAGGTTCTCTAAACGTGTCCTTCACAGAGGAATTCCCTATTATATACGTTAGGAGTTCTAGACCCGTGTGGCTCAAATATTGTTAAGTTTGATGTCACGAATGTTCATCCTCTCTTTCCTTACCACGTGGCCTTTAAAATCCATGTGGATTACTCAAAGTATACCATCAAACAAATTGTTATTTATGAAGGTGTTACAACATGCGTGATGTCCCTACCCAGTTGGAAAGCCATTGGTTCTCCAACTCTCTCTCAATCTATGACTATGTTGACCGCCTTTGATGGTCTTTCTTTTTTACCCCACAAAATGCTTTTTGCTTTTGCAGTCCAGTTAGGTGGAAAGACAGTGGAGGTTGATGTCGAGGTGGTTGATGCACCCCATGACTATAATTTACTACTAGGTGTTGGGACTTATAAATGTCATATTCTCATCCACCTTTCCCTTCTTCATTCTTCACATTTCATTGCCCCATTAACCTTTCATGATATCATTTTCATAAATATATTTGGGTTTCATATTATTATTTTCCATTTTATTCATTTTAGTATTAAAAAAGAATTTATGATTAAATATTAGAAAATCAACATGTTTTCATATATATCTCAAAAATGTGTGAGCTTTGTAATGTGTAGGAAAATGTGAAGAATTAATTAAAAAAGATTTCTTGAATACTTCCTCCACCATTTCAAGATTTAAGGAGATAATTCAAGCCTATTTCAAGCAGAAGATCATGGGGAATAGATAACCTATCTTATGCAAGATATATGTGAGGATTTGAAGGGATTATATTTTGTAATAATGGGAAATTGGTTGAGAGAAAAGTGGATTTGTAATTATGAGATGATTATCTTATTTTCAAAGATCTCATGTATAAAAGAGAGTTCTCTCTCTTCATGAGGGAGTAGTCATTAGGAGGAGAAAGTAATTAGTCATTTCTTAGATTAGTTTCCTAACTTAATTATTTTTTCATTTGATCATTGTGATGTAATTGAGATTGATTTAATGTTAGTGTGAGATCACATGTGTCATCATGTTTCTCTTCACATGTTGTTTCTCCTTTAATGCAATTTTCCATTTCAAGTTAATTTCATTCGCACAATTTCATTTCAGTCGTGTGTTTTAGCAATTCAATTCCAAGTTGTGTGTTTTAGATTCCTGCATTAGATTAATGATTCAATTCTAGTTGTAGCTTTAACATTATATTAGGTTAAATTAGCTTCAATCCTATATATACTGTTTGTGTGCTTCATAAGTCTACGAGCCTCATATTGACAAATTAAATGGTTGGGAAAGTACTACAACGCAATTAATACGACATTAGTTCGGATCAATATTTTAGTTGTTCATTTGAACGGAACAACTTTTGTTCCCTTTGTTACGATTGTTTTTCCCTTTGTAAGTAGTGTCGTTCATTTGAACAAAAAAAATATTGTTCCCTTTGTTACGATTGTTGTTCCCTATGTAGGTAGTGTTGTTCATTTGAATGGAACAACTGCATATCATAGGTCGCATCTATGGAGGATGAGGTATTGAAAACGGAAGGTAAGAACCTACGTAGGAAACAAGTAAAAAGATTGTTCCAACACCTACCTTTGGCTGATGTATAAAGGTTATATAGGTGCATAGACTTTGTTGACATTCTTGAAAGAGAAGACGAATCATCGGTTGATAAATTAATGTGAGACTAAGGTTGTTTTTAGGAAATCTTTAGAGCCCAACATTTTGGCATTGTTTCTAGGGAAGCATGATGGATTGAGGTATCAATTTCTTTTTCATTTCATGCAAGTGTGATCTACATGTTTTGGTAAGGGGTCACAACAACTACTTGATTGGAGAGTCCTCATGTTCTCCCTGCCAACTATGTAAGAGTGAATTTCAATTTCTGCAAAGAGTGTTTCAATTTCTGTAAGAGTGTTTAATTTCTGCAAGTGTGATTTATTGTTTCAACAAGAGCATTTGATTTCTGCAACTGTGAAGAGTAAGTGTTTTTTTTTTTTTTTCATCAAGAGTGTTTTTTTTTAGGTTTTTCATTTAGATTTCAGTTTTGGGTATTGTAAGAATCTCTTTAACAATATAGTTTAACAATTAGTTTAATATTGGAACAACTCACTCAGATCCTAGCAAAAGTGAGGACCTCCTCTTCTCTGGAAGAGGAGATCTTGAAAACAACTGAAAGCTTAATTACTCCTCTAGAGGCAAAAAAATAATCAACATACGAAGAATCTTGCATATTTAATGAATAACAATTAGGCAAGCAGGAGGTCGAGGAGGATAACGAGGAGCTGCAGCATGATCTGAGCAAGAAAAAATGTGCCTACGAAAGCCTAATCAAATGATAGTTTCAAGCAAGTACCAGATTAGTTCCATTTAGTTTTTCTTTTTATTTTGTTAATTTAGAGTTTCGATAGCTAATTTTGTAGGTTTATACGTATTTTCGATTCTCATTACTATTGTGTGCTTGGCTACATTGGCTATTTGACTACACATAACTAATATCTAATTTTTAAATAGCGTAATGTAGGTAGGACATTATTTTTAAGTTTTTATTTTTATTTTTTTAGAATAAGTATGCTCTACTTTTCTCTACATGCGATCATGAGGATCAGAAAGTAGGATCAATGATTGACTTCAGGAAGATTAATTGATTGATGATGCAAAAATTGCCTAATCTATTTTTTGTCTACAATTTGTTTCCATTTGCAAACAATTTTTTAATAAGTTTGCAAAGTCAATTTTTATTTTTATTTATTTTAAAACATAATAGAAAAAAAATAAATACGTAAATAAAAATGTGCGCATCCTTCCGCCTGCAATCAAAACAATAAAACAATAAGTACATTCAATATATATATATATATATATATAATATAAGTAATATAAATGAATAAGAAGGTCTGCAATTTATGCAAGATAAGAGGCCCATAACTAATCAATGAAGGTGATAGAAACAATTACACATAACTCTCACGCAACAACCCTCCCAAGGTTCAATCTCGTTTTTAAATTTCAACCTGGTTTATTTTTGGTTTGTGTGGTAGAAACGCATTGTTTTTTCCCTCATCCCTTATAGTGTATATGCCTAAAAATAACCTTGCAAACAAACAAAATATCAGAAATTTTAAATGCATAGAAACCACCGCATAATCTTGATCGAACAAATAAACAACTTAAGCAATTTGTAATTTCATGAGAGACGAGGTCTAAATCTATTATATCAAGACAAATATTTCCCATATCTCGTGCAAGGGGTGGGGTCCCTACATTCATGAGGTTCATTGCATGATTAATTGCCTCTACCTTTGTGCCCAATGTTTGTTTTGACGCTACTTTGTGGATGGGGTAAACTATCTTTTGTCTACCTGGTACTTTCATTGATGAAAAATCAAGATGAACAATAGATTGAAGCTAGTGGATCGTACATTTGGTTAACTCCAACCACAGATAGTGTGGAAAATGCGACCTTTGATGTTGGTGATGACTAGTGATGGCACAAAATGACATCTATGATGCATCATGGTTGGGCCGGGTGTGATAGTTGTTGTGATTGCTTCGTCAAACTGGAATGTTCCTGTCTAGTGATTGGTACACATTGAGGTTTCTTGGGAGATAAAAGGGCAGATCTGGACGGGATAAATGGGCATGCTTCAGTGGATTTGCCGGTATAATTGGCTAAAGGAATGGGTGGGTAAGTGCATGTTGAGAGGGAGCGACGAGGTAAGAAGATCCATTTTTAGATTCATTCTGAACTGTATGATTGCAATGATAGTAACCATTTAATGCAATTTCTTCTATAAATATTTATATCCTCATATCTTTGATATGGGATCCACGTGTAAATTCAACTGAACAAAGAGATTTTTTTTCTGGAGGTCGCAAGACTAAATACCATTTATCATTTGATCGTGTATCAATTTGATTTTCCGCAATCTTATTCCATATTTAATGATGATTGGCGACATTATTTCCATACCATTAGCCTTCACGTCATATCTTAAATTAGGTTTGTGACACTCCCAAAAATTGGAAGCGATATTCTACCCGTAAGTCTCTGAGTGTGTTTCTAACAAAACACACATTCTCAATAGGGATTTCGATCGGAAATAGGGTTACGAGTTTTCCATGAGGGCATGAGTGTTATCAAAGTCCGGTTGATTGGGACATGTCTGCTGTGGATTTGGTATGGTCAATGGGCAACATCCAATTTCAAATATTGTCAATTTCCAATTTATTTTATCCATCGAGATCCCATTTTAACAGTTCTAACCATACACAACCAATTGTTTTCTTGCTCATTCTTTGATGAATTTCCAGATCCTAACACTCTCCTATCTAATAGACACCCTCTGCTTCTGCAATTTCCTCTGATGATATTTTTGAGTTTTTTACATTGATAACAGGTTGTTGCAGATCCAACCACGAGACTACATTGGGCATAACACCTCTTCAATGGCCTGAGTAATAGTTTCCTATGACTTGAGATTTGAGATGCAAAACTTAAAAAGGTGGTAGTTGTCTTCTCATTTTCCACTATGTATGAATCCTACGTTTCTCATTTACTTTCTCACACATAGATTGAAAATTGTTTGCATGTGGAGAAAATGGAAGTTTCTATATGATGATTGAACTTTTCAACATCGGTTTTGTATTATTTAGTAAGTTTCCCATAACAGTTTGAAAACAATTACAATTATAAATACCTGCTTGCCCGATTTTATTTTTTCCATATTACTGCCACTACAAGCTTGACCCGACATTGGCAACTTAACAAGTGTTGAATAAAATGTTTTTGTAAGGTTTTTCCATGCTATGAGAGGGATTCATACGGGCCAATAATTTGCATTTTCTAATTTTCATTTATGGTTTTTTCTTGATGATTTTTTTTTTCAATTGAATTTTATTCAATGAAGTTTTGTTTGCAATTTTCTTTCTTTTAGATAGTTAATAAAACAAAAAAAATCATAAAAGAGAAAACAAATTACAAATATAAAAAACAACACAAATAAAATTTGCAAATGAAAATATTATTCATTCCTCGACACAATATCCAAACATGTTTTTCTCTTTCCGATAATTTGTTTGTCTCAAATCACTTCAAGATGTAAAACGACGAAACAGGCGTGCGTTCAACGACAATGACAACTGGCACAAAAACACATTTTATTAATTTGCTTCATTTGTTCTTCTTTTTGCATGCTATGTTTTTCGAACTTCTCACAAGTTTCCATGGAGGAATTTGTACTAAGCTTTTTTTCAGGTTTCAAACACAATCGCGTATCATGCTGAAATGATTTGCATGGATCACAAATATTTTTATGAAAAGCATGCTTTTTGCAAGATTGAAGGAGCTGATTCTCATTCTACACATCATGGTGTTTTCTTTTATAGAAAAACCATTCATAAAACCACTTTGTGTCATGAATTATTTCTTCCCATTTCTCCTTCAAAACAGATTGTTCAACCCTGTGTTGAAGCCCATATTCCATTGAATTATCCTTCATGACTTCGCAGATGCCTATATTTCTGAGTCACATACATCTCTTTATCTTTTTTTTAGTTCATTTTTCTTTGTCAATAAAACTATCTAGCTCCCTTTCCATGACTACATTGTCTTTCCATAAACATTGTTGCTACTGGGATATTTCTTATAGTCCTACCAATATTTTTTATCAAAACGCATGTTGACTGATGTGGGATTTATTAAGGCCCATCTTTCAACAAGTCTTGCCCCATTGACCTAAACACCTTATCTGGTATATAAACTAGAGTCCATTTTGAGTACCTAGAGGCTTGCATGCCTTAATGGAAAGTTCTCTCGCTGACAATAATGGGAATACATCAATGTCCCTTGATCGTTAGATCTTGCAAGTGGCTCGACATCGTCTCATTCATTCGCACTTCACAAGATGTACTCGTGTACCTTGGCACTCATTGACATCAATGGTGAATTTTCTTCGCATTGGTTAACGACATTCATCAATGGACGGTAATCCAATGACTTATCTTCATGCTCGACATCAACACATTTATTCGCATGACTAGAATTGTACCTTAAGGGTTGTAGCAAGTGAAGAGTATGTAGTGTGAGGATTTGAAGGGATTATATTTTGTAATAATGGGAAATTGGTTGAGAGAAAAGTGGATCTGTAATTATGAACTTCATCTAATTTACACCATATCTCATAATTTGTGCCCTCTAAATCTTAAAAAATGAGGACTAAATTGAAATTTTAAACCACTAGAAATGAAGAGGAGGGAAAGAGAACTTACTTGGTCTAGACGATTGCCAATTCTGTTGTTCGTAGCTTCTGCAATCGAAAATTGAATATCATGGGAAAATTGGTCCAAAATGCACTATGTGGGTCAAAAACTCAAATGGTATGGTAAAATTGGTTATTTTTACTATTAGTAGAAAATTTTTATCCACTTTACATAGTGTTTTCCAATTTTTTGACCTAGTGGACTAATAGTGCAGTGGAAGGAGTTGGTTTTGGTGGTTTTGTCTAGGGATTTTTTGTGTTTTTTAGCATCATATCGCCCATTCATGAATTTGGTAGGTATTTTCTTTTACCAACATATACGAAGCTCCTATTTTGGTCATTCAACCCAGGGAGGGGCTTCGGGAAAACCTGCCCCGGTTCGAGTGTGACCCTTAGGGTGACTCTAGATTTCACTCCAGTTTCATTTTTCATCTGAGGCTCTGAGATGAGATAGGTGGGTGGGATGCCTAACGTGTTCCCAGTTTTGTTAGTGTTCAATATTTCTTGATGGTGGAACGAGATCAACTCTCTCATCGAAAGGTTGACCTCGAAGGACCTCAGCACTTGACTTTAAGAACCCCAACCTGCCTATACGAAGGGTTGACCCAAATCATCAATCCATATTGCATTCTTGCATTATCCTATGACTACGATCAATATTCCTTAGGTACGAACCCATTTATTAATGGAAATGAACCTTCTTTCTACTACTGGAAGTGTCGTTATTGAGTCGTAGAGACTTACCAAACATGGGTGCCTTAGTTAGAACATTTGTCCCATTTGGTTCCCATGCAAATATTATTCCATAGGACCAAGACTCCCTTATAGTTCCAATATGACTTTGTGTTCGAGCCTCATATTCTTACTCATAAGCATTCTGACCTATAACTATGGGACTTCCACTGAGTCTTAGTTAATCTCTTTTCTGACTCTCCAAAAGAGTGAAAAGGTTGTCGAGTGAACTTGTCTCTTTCACACTTGTTAAATGGATTTGAAAGAACATATATTTGGTGTAAGTTTAACCCTTTTTCGGACCAAGTAGACTAATTTAAAACAAAGAATACTCTAGTCACTAGTGGCTAGAAGATTTCTCTTGGTGTTGTTTTATACTTTTTCAGGCCTAGGGGACTAAATCTATGAAAAAGGACATTCTTTGGAGTTAAGTTGTAATTGCATTCCATTATCCTGCTTGCAGTATTGAGCCTATTGTCGGTTCCCGTCTTCTCATTATAAGCCTATTACCTAAACAATTTTCATCACTAGAAAATAAGAGCCTTGTTTATATCCTTTGCAGCTTGCCACCCTATACCCTAAGAGGAAACATTCCCTTGAGTGTCCATGCCTCCCATGCACTTCCTTGCATTGAGCATAGGCATGGTCCACTATTTGGAGCTAGTTTCTTACTTGCAACACTCGTTTCTTCTCTTGTATCAAAACATTCATTTTCTTATGAAAAAAAAAATATGGGCGGGAAAATAATATTATCTCATATTGGAAGCAGTCATGTCGCCTTTGAAAAGAGGACAAACTTTTGAGTCCATCAGTATGCAAATTTTGGGTTTAGTATGACCTTAGGAAGCTAAGCTCGTTGCGTAGAGTTTACTCCTCAGACTGGTTATTCTTCCAGTCCCTATGGTGAGTTTGTTGATGCCTCCTACATCATGAAGATTTATCATCAAAGTCTATTTTTCCTGAGTTATTCATTTGTCTCCTGCTATTGTTCAAATGATCAGAATCCAGACTAGGGGTCAAAATTTAGCCCCAAAATTAAAGTGTTCAGAATCTCTTCAAAATGAACAGGAGCATAGGCCTCATACTCACGAACCCAATGCACTTCAAACGGGTTCAAACATACATTGGATGAGTGAGATATCACGTTCTATTCGATTTGCCAAATAGGCGAAAAAAAAATTGTTGACTGTATAGTCCGTACAGGATGACGTGGTAGGGTATGGACCCACACGTATCAGATGAATTGGAAAATCTGACGTGGCAAGTGATGAGTTGGCAAGCTGACATGGCAAGTGTTGATTTGATAGATGCGTGGGTGAATGAGTTTGAGACACGTGGCATGGTTATTGGCAAATGGGGTGGTGCCACGTGGCCTAGGTATGGGTTGCCACGTGGCACCCTATTGTTTGGAAATTTTTATGGATCCCATGGGGATCGAAAACTGGACCTCCCCCCATGGTGGAGCACCTTCACAAAGTATGGGCTACCACTAGCCCACAAATTGTTTCTTTTTATATATATATAATTGAATACATATTTATGTTTGATTATGTTACGTTGTGGGCATGGGTCTAGGCTAGGGCTTAGCCCCAGCCTTCGGTTATGTGCGCCTTATCCATGTGACCCTTTTCCACATAGTTTTGTGCAGGTTTTAAACCATTCAATTGGTTACTTCAGTGCCTGCCATTTGTAAAGACCACATTCAAACTTGAAACGAGGGCCTAAAATCACGTTGGGACGTGGCCATATGGTCCCCCATGTGCCTAACACCTCCGCGGTTTGGGGGCTAGGTTCCCTAACTGTTCAAAAATTTGACGCATTTCACAGGAATGATGCGCATGCTAGGTTTAGGCACGGGAAACACCCAGAAGCCAGGTTACTCACATAGGAGTTCGTTTTGGTGAATGAGAGACAACAAGCTTGAAGGAGAGAATTTGTAGGAGGCCCATCTTCTTCATTTTTTGGCCAAATAAGGTGTCGAAAAAGCCCAACTAGGGGTTTTTGGATGTTCAGAATCCATTGGTATAGTTTTCAAATGCATTTCGAGACTTCTAATGTAGGTTTTTTGATAGGGAATTTCCAGAGAGCTCCAGGGAGCTTAGGGCCACCATTGAGGAAGGCCATCCTCAGATGAGCCCAAGTCCATTTTCAGTGACTGAATAGTTGTTTTTGACAAATTGATATGCTTGAACTCATTGGGATAGGTTGTAGAGGAATTTGAGGACTTTCACAAGTGTTTTTTCCACAAGCAAGTTCAGGGAAACTCAAGGCCACCAGTAGAAGAGGTCATGCCCAGATGAGCCATGGTTTGTTTTCGGAGTTCTAATAGTCATTTTTGGGGTTTTTATGTATTATGAACCCAATGGAATAGTCAATAAATCCATTGGAGTTGAGCAAGAACTTGTAAATTTTTTTTTACAAACTAATCCCATAGAGCCTAGTCCATTGATGGAGGCTCAAGGAAATGTAGCCCAGTTGGGGGTGAACACCTTTATCATGTTGTTATTGTTGTGAGTTGTTGGTTATTATTTGTTGTACTTTATGTTGTTGTTGTATTCTTTAAACAACATATTTAACCATTGAAAATTTCTCACACATAAACACCTAAAGGAAGCATAAACTTGACACATAAATCCTCTTGCATAACTAAGACATTGAGAAAGGTCCTGAAGTTTATTTTAATGGAGTAGAGGGTGCTTGCATAGAAAAAAAAATCAGCCCCCTATTTTTAGATTAGGAAGTCTATAATCCTATGTCGTCCATTTCTCAGAACTCTTGAGTTTTCATGTCGGCCATACACTCAGTGTGTCTCAAAATCACATGAAGTTGTAGTTCTACCATGCACCCTGGTCCTACTTTCGTTATGGGTAAGCAACCTTGAACCCAACAATCGACATCTCCTCATTGGTTTATGATTGGGGGGTTTCCCTTTTGTTCGATGATGATAAATCTATTCACACTTTGGTATTTGTGTACTGTCTTGGTTTCCATTATCCTTATTGGTGGTTCCTCGCCTCTGTCGGAAATTTTCCTTATTGGTTGCTATTCAGAGGGTCTCTTTCATGCACTACTTGCATCTGGTGCATGCAAGAGACGAATAGGTTCATTGGTTTGTGAACATAATCTTCATCCGAGTTCTTCCAAATCATCAATATATTTATTTATACCTTGTGATAACTGATGATATATGCTTCAATTCTCTCCTTTCAATGAGTCTCCTTCCATTGAATTCAACTCATCTATTTTGGAAACGAGGCCTAGAGTCCTATGAGTAGCTAGAGGCTTGTAGTCATCAGAGGAAAGTTCTCCTTCCATCGACCATTGGGAATACAACAATGTCTCTTGATCAATTGATTCTTCAAGTGTTCAACCTCAACAACTTTATTCACACTTGTAAGAATGTACTCGGTTCCTTGATACCTACTTTCATTATCGGTAGGTTGTCCCACGTTTGTTAACGATATCCATTAATGATTGGTAATCAAACAAAGTATCATTGTGTTTGAATTCAACTCCTCTATTCACATAATGTAGACTTTTTCCTTTGGAATATCATGTAGAATACATTCCGTTTACAGTAGTAGCTTTGTTGTTGTTCATTAAACTAATACCTATATTACTTTAGTGATCATGGGAGATCAGATTGTACTCCATTATATAAGAATATCTTCAGATTGATTTTGAGTCTAGTTTTCACTGGGCCTTGTTTGTGACTATGGCAACCTATGGCATGTGTCTACTTTGTATTGCCTATTCATGGCCATGAACAACTATTTGGTATATTTCCACATGGATCTGTAGTGTAATTCAAATTGGCAGCCATGTGAAAAAAGTCATTATGGATTGTAATATTCTCATGAGCATTTAACACTTCGAGCTGAGTCTCCATCACTCCACTTTTTGGAACTATAATGTATTTTGGCCATCGAAGATACTACTCTCACCTCATAAATTAGGGGCCATATGTTATAGCAAGTTTTACCGCACCCCATGCAACTTGATCAGAGAGTCTTTCCATTTACCTATGAAGACTTGAAGTTCCTTGTTGTTCCTTCCAGAGCCAAAAAATCATATTTTTCCACATATATGCGCACTGCTAGTTAGAAAACATGTGCATACATAGTTTACATAGTTACAACCAGTGTACATCAGGTTTTGTGCCCAAAATTAAAAATTGTGTCAAGTTTCTATGCCACATCATGAGATCCATGATCCTTGACCTTCCATATATTAGAAACATTTCAAATTGGCCCTTAAGTTCCATTTGAAGGCTATAAATTGGGCCATATCCAAGCCGTGGAAGGGGGAGATAATTCAACTTTTGAGAGCACAGATACTTTGGAGAAATTTCACTTCACATTGAGTTAGCATCCCTTTATCCTTGAAAGTATGAACACATTCTTCATCCTCCAAGATCTTCCTTATCTGTTGGAGACCCTCATTGTCTCCTTACATGAGATTTCCTTTGGTGGAGGATTGAAGTTGTGGAGACCCAGTTGGAGGGACTTAGTTTCTCGGTTCTGATGTGTGCCGGAATGGAAGTTTTTCACTTATATACTTTTGTCGATTTTTAATAGAAATACTCTTTTCTCGTCTAATTGATATCTTGCAAATATTTGAATTATTATTCCATGGGTGTATTTGTCATGTATGTTAATGGATTATGTTATTTTATGTGCTAACATTGTATAGTATCACCATATGCTTGCGCATCTTGGTTTTTGAGGACAAGTTGTAGTTGTAAAGCTTTAAGTTATGTGCTCAATGGTGGTCTTCGTTGGATGCCTGTATGAGGTAGGCTTTTGATCTTGTCCTATTGGCATTTATTTTATATAGCATAATTGGGATTAGAGTTGATTTCTGCGTGTCATTCTATCTGTTGTGGTTTATACCATTCCATAGAGTGATTTTCCTCGTAACAAGCACATGGTATCTTTCACCCATAGAGGGATGATGCTGGTTAAGATGCACTCCTTCTTGTGCAAGAGGGAAAAATATCATGCACTAGCTTTTCCCCATGCTGAGATGATGTTGTTTCAGATGTGCTCCTACTTGTGCAAGAGGGAAAGCTAACACGCGCTTGTTTTCCCCCATGGTGGTATAATGTTTGATATGTATTCCTGCTTGGGAAAGAAGGAAATATAGTGCACACTATATTTTCCCCATGATGGAATGATGTTGTTCAAGATGCACTTGTGCTTGGGCAAGAGGCAAATCCAACACACACTAGATTTCCCACATGGTGAAATGATTTTCAATATGTGCTTATGATTGTGCAAGAGGGAAAGCTAGCACATTTTACCTTTCCCCATAGTGGAATGATGTTGTTCGAGATGCGCTTGTGCTTGTGAAAGAGGGAAATCTAGAAGGAACTAGCTTTCCCCCACAGTGGAATGATGTTGTTTGAGATGCACCTTTGTTTGTGCAAGAGTGAAAGCTAGTGTGCGCTTTCTTTCCTCGACGATGGAATGATTATGTTTGAGATGTGTTTGTGCTTGTGCAAGAGAGATGACTATAATGTGAAAGATTTCCTTAATGTTGTAATGATGTTGTTCGAGATGCGCTTGTGTTTATTCAAGAGGGAAAGCTAACTCCCACAACGGAATGATGTTGTTCAAGATGTGCTTGTGCTTCTTAAAGAAGAAAAGTTACCATGTGATAGTTTTACCCCCTAGAGGAATGATGTTGTTCAAGATGCACTTGTGTTTCCACAAGAGAGAAATATAAAATGTAATAGCTTTCCCCTATAGTGGAATAATGTTGTTCAAGATGTGTATATTCTTGTGCAAGAGGGAAATCTAGTACGTGCTAGATTGTCCCCATGGTGGGATGATGTTCAAGATGCGCTTGTTCTTGTGCAAGAGGGAAATATAGAATGCACTATATTTCCCCCACGGTGGAATGGTATTGCTCGAGATATATTTGTGCTCATTTTTATGCAAGAGGGAAAGTTAACATGCATTAGATTTTTCACACGATGGAATGATATTGTTAGAGATGGGCTTTGGCTTGGGATTTTTCAAGAGATAAATATAGCATGCACTATATTTCCCCCATGGTTGAATGATGTCGTTCAAGATGAGATTGTGCCTATGCAAGAGGGAAGAATGCACTAGATTTCCCCCATGGTAGAATGACATTGTTCAAGATGTGTTTTTGCTTATGCAAGAGGGAAAACTAACAAGTGCTAACATTCCCCTACCTTGTAATGATGTTGTTCGAGATGCATTTGTGCTTGTGCAAGAAGGAATACTAGCATGTTCTATCCTTCTCCCATGGTGGAATGATGTTGTTCAGATGCACTTATTCTTGTGCAAGAGGGAAATATAACACACGCTAGCTTTCCATCATGCTAGAATGATGTTGTTCAAGATGCTCTTGTACTTGTGCAAGAGGGAAAAATAGCATATGCTAGATTTCCCCCATGGTGGAATGATGTTGTTCATGATGCACTTGTTCTTGTGCAAGAGGAAAGCTAACATGCACTAGCTTTCCTCCACAGTGGAATGATGTTGTTCAAGACTGCAAGATACCAGATATATAAAATATGCAGAACAGAAATGAAATGCTAGAAATGACAAAATAACAGTAAAATATCCAGCATAATCTTCACAATACACAGAAATGATATACGA
>JZKD02S0341865.1:75550-95444 GCA_000966675.3 Picea glauca
CTGATGTGTCCTCGGGATATCGCAACTTGCGATGCTCCAAACCTCTGTCAGGTGAAACCCTGAATGCCGATACGCTGACGGTGCCCTTGATGTCCGCCACGTATCCGGTCAAAAATGGACGGCTAAGACCTTATCGAGATTTCGCGTATCGCGATTTCGCGAGTTGCGATGTCAAATTTCTTTGACAACTTGAAACCCCGAACTCCGAAATGCCAACGGGCGCTACGATGTTCGCCACGTGTCCTGATAAACGTACGACTGAGATCTTATCAGGATTTCGCGTATCGCGATTTTGCGAGTTGCGATGTCAAATTTCTTTGACAACTTGAAACCCCGAACTCCGAAATGCCGACGGGCGCTACGATGTTCGCCACGTGTCCTAACAAACGGATGGCTGAGATCTTATCGCTATATCGCGTATCGGGATTTCACGAGTTGCGATGTCAAATTTCTTTGACAGCTTGAAACCCCGAACTCCAAAATGTCGATATGACGATGCGTTGATCTGTTGCCACCTGTCCTCTGAAATGGACGGCTGTGATCATTTCGGGATTTCACGATTTCGCGTATCGGAGTTTTTGGAGAGAGGATTCTTTCGCTCCTCCAACTCCCGATTCTCGATTGTGCGATGGGATAGGATCTCGGCACGTGTCTCTTGATGGACGGTCAAGATGACGTTGAGATTTATCAAGTGAAAAATTCTCCTGTGCACTCCGAATGACTAACCGTCGTGCACCTTCTTGCTGATCCAACGACTGTCGTTCCTTTGCGCAAGATCTGACGGCTGAAATGTGTTCTCCTTTTCCGTGCTCTGCTTCTTCCCTTCTGGACTGGTTTCCCGCCTCGGATCTATTCACAAGATGAATCTTGCAGTCTTAATGGCTATTCTTGGCTTGTTTGACGCGATCTTTCCCGAATTTAACGGAATTTTACCCTGCGGAAGAAAAGATTCGTGAATCTTTCAAAGATTTGAAAGAGTTTCACGGTTTCTTCATGATCTGCTACATTCTTTGACAGATTTGAGTTATTTTCAAAAATCTTTAAACGATTCAGCCTCCTGCTTGAATCTTTAATGAATTGAAGCGAAATCTTCAAGTTCTTTAAACTTCTTTCGTTCTACAGCTGTTCTACGTCAATCTCTGACGGTTCTTTGAGAAAATTGTGCAGGTTTCTTCTTCTGCGATCTCTGCTTCCTCCACTAGCTTCTCACGGCGATCTTTAAAGAGTATTGCAGACAGCTTTCCAAACCTTGTGAAAAGTCTGTGACGCGTGCTCTCATGATCTGTGAGGCTCTACGCTGAGAGGATCGAGTTGCTCTCCGGACTGTGTGAAGAGGCTTACTGCTGTAGCTCTGATACCATGATAAATTGTGAAGGACAGAGAAATGCAGAGAGAAAAGAATAGTATATTCAAATGTATGAAGAAATACAGAACATAACTGAAGAGTACCAAACGATAGGAAATAGCTGAGCTTATATATGCTCGAGAAAGACAGAAATAGAAAGTACAACTGTCTAGTACAGCTGGCAGTGTACGGTTAGTCTGTTGAGGATACAATATATTTAACATTCAACACATATTGAAGACAAGAATGATTTTTTTCTTTTCAAAATTCCTACTTCGATACCTATCATATTCATTTGAAAAACATGAATCTGATATACAATAATTAACTCAGAACTCGAAATGAAAAAACATAATTGTAAACCCCAAACAATGTTTCACTGTTTTTCCAGAGAGACTTACAAATATTTTAAAAACCAGAGAGACTTGCAAATAGATTTATCAAAGCAACTAAATACCCAAAAGTGGATAGAATCAACACAACTATTAGAATATATTCAATTTTCGATTATGAATTTTAACTTCCACAATTATGACAATGATTGGATCTTCAGAAATAATGATTACAAAATATCTTATAAACTAGAGACGCTTACAAATAAAATTTATCAGAACAATTATATTTTAAATACTTTACGCAAAGAAGAAACATATTCGATGATGATCTTCGATCAGGTTTCTCGGGTAATGTCTCTTCTGCTTGATACTTAGAATGACTTGACGGGTACCTCCCAACCAATGCTATGGTCACTTTTCTTCCCCGTGATCCCCCTCAGCCAGAAAGGGGCCACACACAAAAAACATATATCAATAACATAGGCTTTCCCTCGCAAGGAGAGGTTTCTACCTCTTTCCCAAGTTTGCAACCCAACTCTCAACAAGTAAACTAGTCATACAAATTTATGTAACATATCATTCATCCAACAATAGGGTAGGTTATCTCTTCCTCATCATTTGTTTTATATGAAAATTTTCATTGACACATGTCCTCTAATGCACAAATAAACAATTTTTAATAATTTAATTACGGATTATTCATCCACACGACATGTCACACTCTCCAGAAGTTTCACATGTTAATTCCCTTTTTGTTTTAATTGATTAGACATTTTCCCTCACATTCCCCAATTTGTTCTTGTTTTTCCTATTAGTTGTCTCTTAGTTCCCCTAATCCCTCCTTTATTGTGACCCCTAACTAAAATTCAATTCGAGATTCATTAGGAGTATTCATTTAGTTAGGATTTAATGGTTGATTGGATTATGATACTAACTCTTTCTTGACCATCTATTCTCTCATGAATTTATTTTCTTTTATTTAATTTATTATTATTATTATTTTCATGCACACATGTGCATATACCCAATTTTTATTCTTATTTCTTATTTTACTTAACTTACTACTCTAACTCCCTTTATTCACAATTCATGTTTTATTTATTCCAACATATTAAACTTAGACTCTTGTTAGTTTTCTAGTTTATAATTAATTAACTAATTGTGTGCTCTGTTTTAACAAAGTATAAACATTTTATTTTATTTTCTAAGCCTTTTAAATTTTTATTGACTCACAATTTTTATTATGTGACGTGCCCTTCAAGACGCAGTTACGTGCTCCAAGGGTGCCACTCTCCATTGACTAGTTTGGAAGTTTGTCAGACACTTGGAATCAACATTTCACTGGTGAACCTTGTGAGAGACTAGGGGATTTTCTAAGGAAAAAGAACTCTGCCTTATTGTATGCCCCTTAGAGTTCTTTTTGAGTGAATCTCTCAGTCTTCCCTTATGACATCGTGGCCCATTTTTGAATGAGGTAATCATTAACCTTTCTTTCAAGTCACGACGGGAGTGCTAGTAGGATGTGACAGGGACACTGCCACACCTCTCCGTCATCTATCTGGCTTCTATGTATGATCCCTTTACTCCATATGTGAGTTGGATTAGAAAGCGTTACCAATCCTGCATCCACTAACAAAAAAAATGTCAATTATCCATATACATGAAATCCATATAGAATTTATCATCAATGATATATTCATATAAATCAAATACTCAAACTAAAATATAAGTCCACTCCCTGACTCAATCTAGAGTCCAAAAAAGTATGTTGATGCCATCCGCATCCTCAACCTGTCACATTTCTTGCACACTCAAGAAACCTCATCATATTACCTGTTAATATATACAACTACTATCACATACTGCTCTGCTGAATACACTTTTATTGACTTATTCTTTGAGGAAACTTGTGTGCAAGCGATCCAGTTATGGTACATTGTGATTTCATTTCAATTATGGATTATACATCATGATGATGATGTGTTGTGACTTATTTCAATTTTATGTAGATGCATTGGCAAATGCTATTGACGATTTTTCTTGAGTGTGCATAACACATGACAAGTTATGGATGTTGATAACATCAATGGACTTCCTTGGACTCCACATTGAGTCAGGGAGTGAATTGTATTTTGATTGATTATTTCATTTTACGCACTTGTGACATATGACTGATTACAGTATGATTTATGTATATGGATTATTGAAACGAATTTTATCAGTGGATGCATGCTTGATGATTCTTGGTAATCCTACTCACATAAGGAGTAGAGGGGCCATGCCCAAAAACCATATATTGATGGAGAGGTGTGGAAACATCCTTGTCACAACCTACTAGTACTCTCGCCATGGCCAAATGGTAGGTTATCGATTACCTAGTTCCAGAGGTCCACGATGTCATGAGGGAAAACTTATATAGTCTCTCATGAATATTCTAAAAGGAGCACAATAAGGCATAGTCCTTATTCCATAGAAGCTCTTAGTCTTGCACACGGTCAACAGAATGGAGTGTTCACTCCAATGGTTGGAAAAAATTCCAAAACTAATTAAAGGTGAGTGGCACCATTGGAGTACGGAGGTGCGTCTTGAAGGGCACGTCACATAATTAAAAACATGAGTCAATAAATCTAGGTGGCCTAGAAGACGTTAAAATAATTATTTGAACAATGAATTTATTAATTATAAATCCCAATAAAAGTATAAGCCTAAGTCTAAAACTAAGTCTAAGTCTAAATTTAATTAAGGGACTAAATGAATTATAGCATAAGTTAAAAGAATGGAGAATAATCAAACTCTAGGAAAAAGGGGAATAAAATTGAAAGATTGGATAAAATGAACATGTGTGCACAAAAATAATAAAAGAGATTTTTTAAATAAAAAGAAATAAAATATGAGAGAATAGGTGTACACATAGAATACTATCTAGAGTCAAAATACCACTAGTCTAACTAGAAGAAGATTAATAATCCAAATCTAACTAACATCTCATTAGGAGACACTCATTAAATGAGAATTTAGGGAATAAAGGGACAACAAAAAGAGAAAACGGAAACACATTGGGGAATGTGAGAGAAATTGGATTTTAAAATAAAATAAAAATGGTAATTACTTATTCAACTTGGTGAGAGTGTGACAAGGATGAATAATAATAATTAATTTAATCTAGAAAGTTAATTGTTTGTGCACGAGGACATGATGTGTAAGTGAAGAAATTTCTATAAAACAAATGACGAAGAAGGAAAATGGATATCTCAATTATTCTTGGTAAGGTTATTCTTCCAAAATTATTGTGGACTATGTTTTACTTATGAGAGTTCGGATACCAAGATTGAAGAAAGAGTGGAAGCTCTCCCTTGGGAGTCAAGCTTGGAGCTACTATTTTTTTTATTTTTTCGTGTGTGGCCCTTTTGCGGCTCGGGGGATTATGGGGAAGAAGAATACCCCTAGCATTGGCTGGGAGGTATCAATGAAGTCTTTTGAATAGCAAGTGGAAGGAAGGACTAGGCATAAGTTTCTGGAATGAACATCATAATCAAACATAATCTTCAACTAATACTCGTTTACTGTACTTTTGTTTTTGAAATTATGTTTTAGAATAGTGCTATGTGAATATGGATACTAATTTATATGGATTGATTGTAATTTCCATTCCTTGGAAAATATTAAATATATGTTTTGTTGATAATTGTATAGTAATACATTTTCCTGTTTCAAGGTTAAATAATTTCTTCTCATACATAATAGAAATTTATAGAACCATTTGTTTTTAAATTATTCTATCGGTTATTTTATCAATGAAGTTTCATTTTCTCACTGATCGCACTATCTTAATTGAGCCTTGTTATCTACATTATTAGCCCCATTTATTGTAGAATCGATTCAAATCAAAATATTGAGGATTTACTTCTCCATTGTAACTTCAAATTTCAGTAAAATCCCTTCGGATTCTTTGCAATATTTAACTGATAATTAATGTGTAAATGTGTCACCACCGATCTTGTGACATGAAAGATGTCTGTTAAAAAAGAATTTAAGGTTGTGTATTACAGAATAAGGGTTACAAGTTCGAACCCAGAATCGAATTGATCAAGTGATTTTAGTATAAAAAGAGATCTTAGTATCAACATATATTGATGTCATCGCTCTGCACATCCCTAAACTAGATTATGTATGTTCACAAGTATTAACCACTGTGATAACGTCTATGCAATGATTCAAATCCATGGTCATGAGAAGTACCATCTCTATCTCTTGACACTACCCCCAACGTTTTACTCCGTGCAAACGCAACAAAAATATCCTTACGAACTGCCTCGCTCACACCAAGCAACTGTTGTAGGAGCGGCGTATGCACCCTTCAAGGTTACCGGATACAGCGAAAAACTATCATCCGAGGATACTCAATAATGGTCTGGAGTGCTTCAAATCAATAAAGTAATCAGTATATTTATTGCAATATCTTGCTTCCGTGTACATTGACAGAGATTATCTCATTCGAGTAATAAGTTCTTGAAAATTACAACAAGTCTTCCCTCAGTGTTTCCCATGTGATGCTCAGAAGAAGAAATAAGATTTTTTCTGATATAGATATGCCCACACTGATAGAGTTCTGTTCGATAGAGTTGATTAGAGTTGTAGAGTACTACCCATTAGAGAGGAACCCCCATTCCTGTAGAAATTCTTGAAGTTCATTAACGACTTACTATCCATGTAATTTTATTTCATAGATGTGATACTTGACCGTTCCTTATTGTTGTTTTTAATTATATTACTTATTATTTGAATATATGACGCATTCTCCATAATTTATGGATTCGTGGGATTTTCCATTGGTGATTGCTGTGGTACTCACTGACAACTTGGCGAGAAGTGTTCTAATTAGATGAGTTGGCTCTCAAGGTTATGTGATAAGATACAACTGCACAAAAATCAACGCATCTTTTGATCTTTTAATAGCTGATATAAATTCTCTTTATATAAAAAATCATGCCTAAGACGAACTCAACGACAACCCAAAATATGATTATAAGAAATGAACAAGAAGTTAAATCCCAGGTCATTATTTCTCGTGGTTCTAAATAAGAGCTCAATGTACATTTCTAAGTAGACCTACATGGATACGAAGGACTCATTTTCTGATTAAGGCTAGCTTTAACTTCCAATCCATCCATCTTTGATGCCAGTTGAGTTTCACTTATCCATCTATTTTACCTTTGCAAGAAAACCATCGAATGTCGACATCTAGGTACCGTTTCAATGATTACGCCAATTACTTGTTGCTTGGAATTTGGCTTGAGGAAAAAAAAATAGGTGGTGGTCTCAATTTTATTATTACAATTCTTAGAAATAGGCGGTGATCTCAATTTTGAGAACTTCCTTTTAGTTAGAAATTTGTCAATGTTAGAAGATAAATACTATTAAATTATATTTGTAATAATTTGCTTAAATTGAAATCACTTATGAGAAGCTAAGCAATTTAATATGTCATCTACATCTACTAGATGATCGTAACAGTTTTTATTTTATAGTTATCATCTCAAGTAATTCTAATAGTAATTGTAGAAAAGTAACCATTATTGAAATCATGGGGTTGAAGATTAAAATTTATATTGGAATGGAATGTTCATCTTTCTTGTTAGATTTTTAGGTGTCACTTTTAATTGTTCATCTTTATAGCAAACAATTATTAAAATAAAGTAGACACTTGAAATTCATTATAATTGGAACTTATCGACATTCAATTGGAATTCACTTAGTAGATGTTACACTTTAATAATAGTAGTGAATTGAAGCTCTTGAATTAAGATGATTAGCCCTTACACCATGAAAAATCGGTGCTTATAGTTAAATTTGTTAATTGGAATTACGATAATGGTCACGGCAAAATCTTATAACATAGCGATGCATTGGTAACCATAATTGTAATTACTTTTCGAGCAATGAAAGTTATAGAATCAAGTGTAATGTTGTGATGGTGGATTAATTGAGGTTTAGTATTTATAATAGGATTGGTTTGGGAAGTATATATCTTCATGTTTTTGAGAACAACTATTAGTCTTGAGACCTTAAATGGTCAAAATTGATAGTATCAATCCTGGACTATAAGTGCTAATTATGTGTCTTGAAGATCCTAACCTTGTAGGCGTAGAATATAGGGTGGGTTTTTAATTGTTTAATTTTGCTAACCTTGGACGTCGTGGTGTTATTACATTGTTAGGCATTAGGAAAATTAATTTTTTATTGATATTTTCATCTTGACTATTTCTATAATGTTGTTTAGGTGATACATTATGATTCTTTGGATAATTATAGTAATGTTTAATATGAATAATTAGATTACCTAATTGTTGTCATTGTAATTTCTTGTCCTTACTCATATAATTATCATAACGGATGGTTTTGTATCCTTTAGTTCATAAAAAAAAAATACACTTAGTTGTAATTACCTATTTTGTGTTTTGTATGAAATGGTTGTTACATATGGTATCAGAGAGGGTTAAACCCTGCCACATTGGACCATTACGCCTTCCATTGAGTAAAATAAATGATTAAAATTATATTGCTAATTAAATTTCAAAATTGTACATGCAGGTAAATATGGTTAGAGGACGCGGGGGAAGTAGACGATGTGGTGTTGGAGGAAAGGTGTGACACCTCCGTTAGTATCTAAGTCAGAGGGGTCTAACCCTAGGGGGGAGAACAAACCACTGGAGCAGGTTGTTGTGGAAGATGTGGTAGGTATGATGAGATCTTTCGAAAGGAAGTTAGAGGCTTTGATCAACCACTAGGATTGAGATGAGGGGAGAGCATCTCTGCCCAATGGGGTTTCACAATGCAGCTCGAATGGTAGTAGTAGTATAAACAGAGAACTCGAGAAGGTGAAGTTTCCCAATTTTTGGGGTGCCGAGACAACTTAGCTGTTGAGGAATGGTTGGAGAACATGGCGATGTGCTTCACATTTCATTATTACACCTCCAACATGAAGGTTCACATGGAGGTCTTCCAATTGAAAGGGAGTTATCTATTTTGGTGGAAGATTCTCCTACCCCAACTAAACATGGCCATCGAAGACGTGTCATGGGAGCTATTCACTAAACAATTTTGTGAGAGGTATTTGTCCGAGGAATTCATCGAACATCATATTAATGAGTTCAACACCTTACAACAGGGTGGTCATATGGTGCCATAGTATAATGCCATATTCATGGAGCTACTTAGGTATGCTCCACATCTAAACATGAAGAATTTAAAGGTCAATAAGTTTATGTTCATCATTAACTTCAACATTCATGCAAAGGTGAGGATCCTAATGTCTCAAACGTTGCACAACATAGTTCAAAAGGCCTTCATAGCTGAGGAGGAGATGAAAAGTGAAGGTCAGGGAAGGACTCCTTCTATATTGATTGAACATATGACCTCAAGAGAATAGTAGCATCGGACAACAACTCAAAAAAAATTGTGGGTAGCAAGATACGCCTAGAGGACATATGTTCACAAGACCGCTATGAGAGACACCTCTGTAGAGGAGTCCTTATAGAGGAACACAACAACAACAAAAACAACATCCACAACAACATAAACATTTTAGGCTTATTCAACAGAATAGACCAGGATCATAGACTACTAAGCCAACAACTTCTACTTCGGGGACCAGGAGCACTGGAGAAAAGAATGGATGATGGACATGTGGAGAGCCACATTACCAGTGAGATTGTCCAATTGAGAATTCTAGAGCGTTTGGATCATCAGGACCGACTATATTTGGATATTTGGGCAAGGCCCACATGATACATGCAACAATGAATAACTTCTAGGTCGAGCACCGATCCACTGTGCTCGAGACGTCAAGTACAATCTCACACCAAAATTTTAGTATATTGATAGATCCATGTGCTACAAAGAGTTTTATCTCTAATGTAGCACTAAAGAGAAATAAGGTAAAGGCAGTTGAGCAGGACGCATTCAGGCATGTAAAAATGGCATCGAGGGCCAAACAAAAGGTTGGAGGAAGGGATATTGACTATAGCATCAACTTTGGAAACTTTGTAACGAAGGTAGATCTTTATGTCATGATCTTAGGATCTTATGACATAGTGATTTGTATGGACTAGCTAGAATCGCATGATGCGATACTTAACTGTAAGATGAAACAATTAAGTTTGATGGATGATTTGGGACAGATTAGAGTGATTGTGTGAAGGAACCAGGGGGTGTCATTGATATTTATTTCTTCCCTACAACTACAAAAGTGTATGTGCAATGGATGCAAGCTATATGCAATCTTAGCACTAAAAGAAAAGGGAAATCCAAAAGAATTAGAAAATCTTCCTGTAGTGCAAGATATTGCAGATGTGTTTCCAGAAGAGTTACTAGGTTTACTACCCGAAAGAGAGTTTGAGTTTACAATAGACTTGAAACTTTGAACTGGACTGATAGCGATAATGCCATATGGATGTCAACGCTTGAATTATAGGAGTTGAAAATGAAATTGAAGGAATTGTTGGACTTGAGACTTATACGTCCAAGTGTGTCAACTTGGGGTGTACCAATTATTTTTGTGAGAAAAATGGATGGATCATGGAGACTTTTTATTGACCATCGTCAATTGAACAAAATGATGATCAAGAATCTGTGTTTGTTGAAAAGAATAGACGATTTGTTTGATCACATGAAAAGAGCGATGATGTTTTCGAAGATTTACTTTAGATCGGAATATCACCAATTACGAATCAATTAATAATATATACCTAAGAAAACATTTAAGTTGAGATTTAGGCACTATGTTTTTACAGATTTTCCATTTGGATTGACAAACGCCCCAAGGGTATTCATGCATTTTATGAATGGGGTGTTTTGTGAATACTTGGAAAATTTTGTTCAAGTATTTATTGATGACATACTGATTTATTCTCTAATGGATGAAGAACATGATAAACATTTAATATTGGTCCTACAGTGTCTACGAGAAAAAAAATTGTACGAGAAACGATCAAAATGGTTTTTTTACCAATCAAAGATTCATTACTTGGGACATATCATATGAGGTGAAGGTATCGCTATGGATCCAATGAAAATAGATCCTATTATGGAATGGACAACACTGACAAATGTACAATAACTACTTAGTTTTATGGGTTTAGTAGGATATTACCGATGATTCGTTGAAGGTTTTTCAAAGTTAGAAAATCTGATCACGAAATTGCAGAAGAAGAACAAGAAGTTTGTATGGACTAAGAAATGAGCATAATCATTTCAAAAGCCTAAAGAGTTGTTGATGACAACGTTGATACTAAAGGTCCCCGACATGGACAAATAATTCTTGGTATGCACAGACACATCCAAGGAAGGTTTATGTGCAAATTTGATGCAAGATGGTTACGTGATTGTTTATATTTCAAGGAAATTGAGAAAGCATGCAGAGAACTACACAAGGAATGCCTTGGAATTATTAGCAATTGTACATGTCTTGAGAGTTTGGAGGCATTATCTGATTGGAATAAAATTTGAATTAAAGACAGATCACTGTGGATTGCAACATATATTTACACAGAGTGACTTGAATGTGCGACAAAGGCATTGGTAATAATTACTTAGTGAATACGACTTTGATATTACTCACATTAAATGAATGGTGAACAGAGTGGAATATGTGTTGATTCAGAGATCATGCATATTCTTGGTAATACCGCTTAAGACAAATCTTCAAGAAAAGATTATAACTTTACAAATAGACGATGATTGGTACAAGGACATTTAGAATAATATTGGACAAGATACCATGATGGTACGAAAGTATGAAGGCTATTCATTAGACAATGATGTATTGTTGAGATTTAATGGAAGAATTTATGTATGGCCTAATGACGAATTAAGAATTTTGATCTTAAGTGAAGCACATTGAGCAGTGTAGATGGCTCATCCGAGAATTACGAAGATGAAGGCATACCTAAAGCCTTTATTTTTATGAAAGGGAATGAAAGAAGACATAGTTAGTTACATGGTTAGATGTCTAGAATGTCAGCAAGTGAAGGTTGAACATAGACATCCAACAGGATTGTTACAACCACTTGTTATTCCATAATCAAAATGGGAGGTCATTTCGATGGAATTTATCATTGGATTGCCACTGATGGAAAGGAGGCATGATTCGATTTTCATGGTAGTGGAAAATCTAATGAAGAGTGCACACTTTATCCCATCATGTATGATGTATTAGGAACCAGACATAGCAAGAGTATTTGTCAATGATATTGTGAGATTACATGGAGTACCAAGAAGGATCATATCTGATTGAGGATCGACGTTTACATGATGGTTTTGGACCAGTTTCCAAGAGGCATTGGGAACATAATTGAATTTCAGTATAGCGTATCACCCTAAGACATATGAACAAACAGAGAGAAAGAAATAAATTTTGGAGGATATGTTGTGTATATATGTAATGGATCGAAAAAAATGTTGGGAAGATTTCTTGCCGCTAGTAAAGTTTGCATAAAAAAATAGCTATCATAGTACGATTAAGATGGAACCGTTTGAGTTTCTCTACGAACGACCATGTCATACGCCATTGAGTTGGGATCGACTTGAGGATAGGTTCCTGGTAGGACCATAGGGGATCCAAGAAATGGAAGAATAGATGCAATCGATAAGATAGAGGATTAAATAAGAACAATATTGGTAGAAGAGTTATGTTGATGTGCATCATGTTGACCACAGTTATGAGGTTGGTGACAAATTTTTCTTATGGGTAAAACCACACAAAAGTTCTCTCAAGTTTGGAAAGGGTTCTAAACTCTCTCCTAGGTTTGTGGGACCTTTCAAAGTTGTGGAAAAGAAAGGACCCACGACTTATTGACTAGCCTTTCCTGATCATTTGAGGCGTATGCACGATGTATTTCATGTATCTCTTTTGAGACATTATATTAGCGATCCTTCACATGTTAATGACATGAGTTCTTTGTATGTGTCAGACGAGGTTTCTCTCATGGAGGATCCCATCTGAATTCTAGACCATAGCATTCGACAACTACGACGTCAAATAGTATATCAGGTCAAGATCTAGTGGGACAATTATAGTCCACACTCGGCTACCTGGGATGACACATATGAGATGCGTCAATAGTTTCCTTACTTGTTTGATAGATTAGAGATATAGATCTATGTCATATAAATTTATTTACTTGCATTTATATATTGTACAAACTTCAGGATGACATTTAAAACAAGAGGTATTTAACATCCCTCTCTACTAAACACACTTTTATTGACTTATTTTTTGAGGACACTTGTGTGCAAGTGATCCAATTATGGTACATTGTGATTTTGTTTTGATTATGGATTATACAAGATGATGATGATGTGTTGTGAATTATTGTTATTTTATTTATATGTATTGGTAGATGTTATTGACAACTTTTCTTGAGTGTGTAGGACACATGACAGGTTATAGATGATGATGGAATCAATGGACTTCCTTAGACTCCATATTGAGTCAGGGAGGGAATTGTATTTTTATGGAGTATTTCATTTTACACACTTGTGACATATGATTGATTAAAATATGATTTATGCAGATGGATTATTGACACAGATTTTATTAGTGGATACGGGATTTTATTAGTGGATACGGGCTTGAGAATGCTTGCTAATCTGAATCACATAAGGAGTTGAGGGGCCATACACAGAAACAAGACATTGAGAGAGAGGAGTTGCAGCGTCCCTGTCATAGCATACTAACACTCCTGCCGTGGACGAATGGTAGGTTAACTATTACCTTGTTTAAGAAGTCCATGATGTCGCGAGGGCGCACTTAGATAGTGACTCACGAAGATTCTAATGGGCACACAATAAGACAGATTCCTTATTTATTAGAATCCCTTAGTCTCTCACAAGGTTGACCGAATGGAACGTTGACTCCAAGGGTTGGACAAACTTCCAAAACCAGCCAAAGGCGTGTGGCAACCTTGGTGCACGAAGGTGCGTCTTGAAGCGCACTTCGCATTATTAAAAACTTTAGTCAATAAATCTAGGTGGCCTAGAAATCAAACAATGAATTTATTATTATAAATCCCAATAAAATTCTAAGCCTAAGTCTAAAACTAAGTCTAAGTCTAAATTTAATTAAGGGAAATGAATTATGACATAAGTTAAAAGAGTTGGAGAATAATCAAATTCTAGAAAAGAGAGGAACAAAATCTAAAGACTGGATAAAATGCACATGTTTGCATGAAAATAATAAAATGGCTTTTTAAAATAGAAAGAAATAAAATATGAGAGAATAGGTGTACACATAGAATAGAATCTAGAGTCCAACTACCATTAGTCTAACTAAAAGAAGACTCCTAATCCAAATCTAACTAAGATCTAGTTAGGAGACACTCATTAATTGACAATTTGGGGAACAAAGGTACAACTAAGAGAAAAAATAGGAACACATTGGGGAATGTGAGGGGAATTGGCTTTTTAAATAAAATAAAAATGGTAATTACTTGTGCAACTTGGGGAGAGTGCGAAAAATGTGTGGATGAATAATCATAATTAATTTAATGTAAAAATTTAATTATTTGTGCATGAGCACATGTGTCAGTGAGGGAATTTCTACAAAACAAATGGTGAAGAAGAAAAATGGATATTTGAATTATTCTTTGTATGTTCATGTTGCCAAAATTATTGTGGACTGTGTTTTATTTGTGAGATTTGGGATACCGAGCTTGAATAAAGAGTGGAAGCTCTTCCTTGCGAGTTAAGCTTGGAGCTACTATTTTTTTTTGTTTTCTTGTGTGTAGCCCCTTTGCGGCTCGAGGGGATAAGAGGGAAGAAGAGTATCCATAACATATGTTATGCTAGGATGTACGAGTGAAGTCTTTCGATTAGCAGGTGGAAGGAATGACTGGGCACACGTTTCTGGAGGTGGAAGGAATGACTAGGCACAAGTTTCTGGAATCAAGATCATCATCTAACATCTTCTTCAACTAATACTCATTTACGATATTTTTTTTTGAAATTATGTTTTAGAATACTGCTTTGCAAATATGGATACTAATTTATATGGATTGATTGTAATTTCCATTCCTTGGAAAATATTAAATATATGTTTTGTTGACAACTCGATAGTAATACATTTTTCTGGTTTCAAGGTTATAGAATTTCTTCTCATACATAATAGAAATTTATAGAACCATTTGTTTTTTAATTATTCTACTAGTTATTTTATCGATGAAGTTTCATTTTCTCAGTTACCTCATTGTCTTATCTGATCCATGTTTACCGTTCTATGTTATTTATGTACATGCTTAGCCCCATTTATTGTAAAATCGATTCAAATCAAAATATTGGGGATTTACTTCTGGCTAGTATCAAATCTCTATTGAAACTTTGAATTTCAAAATATATATATATCGGAGGAGTAAAATCCCTTCTGATTCTTTGCAAGATTTAATCGATAAGTAATGTGTAGATGTGTCACCACTGATCTTGTGACATGGGAGATTACCATTAAAAGAAATTTTAATGTTGTGTATTACAGAATAAGGGTTACAAGTTCAAACCCAGAATCGACTAGCTCAAGTGATTTTAGTATAAAAACAGAGCTTAATATCAACATGTATTGATGCCATCGCTTTGCACATCACTAAACTGGATTATGTGCATTCACAAGTATTAACCAGTGTGATAACGCCTGTGCATTGATTCAAATCCATGAGCCTGAGAAGTACCATTTCTATCTCTTGACATTGGCCCAATCGCAATGATAACGTTTTACTCCCTCCAATCCCAGCTCAAATATCCATACGAATTACCTCGCTCATCCCAAGAAACTGTTGTAGGAGGGGCGTATGCACCCTTCATGGTTACCAGTTATAGGGAAAAACTACCATCAGAGGATACTCCAGAATGGTCGGGAGATGCTTCAAAATAATAAAGTAATCGACAGATTACTTGCAATATATTCCTTACCTGTACATTGACAGAGATTATCTCATTTGAGTAACGAGTTATTGTAAATCAAAACAAGTCTTCCCTCGGTGTTTCCCATGCGATGATCAGGAGAAGAAAGAATATGATTTCTAATATAGATATTCCCGTACTGATAGATATTCCCGTACTTATAGAGTTTACTATAGTTGTAGAGTAATACCCATGAGAGGGACACCACCATTCCTGTAGAAATTCTTGAAGTTCATTAACAACTGCACAATCCATAGAATTCGATTTTAGAGATGCGATACATGAGTGTTCCTTATTGTTGTTTTTAATTATATTACTTATTCTTTGAATAGATGACACATTCTCCATAATTTAGGGATTCATGGGCTTTTACCTTGGTGATTGGTGTGGTACTTACTAACAAATTGGCGATAAGTGTTCGAATTAGATGAGTTGGTTGTTAGGGTTATGTGATAAGATATGACTGCGCCACAATCAACGCATATTTTGATCTGTTAATAGATGATATAAATTCTCTTTATATCAAAAATCGTACGTATGGCGAACTCAACGAAAACCAAAAATATCATGATAAGAAATGAACAAGAAGTTAACTCCCAAGTCATTATTTTGTGTGGTTCTAAATAGGAGCTCAATGTACATTGCTAAGTAGACTGACATGGATAGGAATGCTCATTTTATATTCAGGCTAGATTTACTTCCAAGCCATTAATCTTTGATGCCAGTTGAGTTTCACTTATCGATCTATTTTACCTTCTCAAGAAAACCATCAGATGTCGACATCCAAGTACCCTTTGAATGATTACGCCAATTACTTGTTGCTTGGAATTTGGCTTGAGGAAACAAAAATAGGTGGTGGTCTCAATTTTATCATTACAATTCTTACAAATAGGTGGTGGTCTCAATTTTGAGAACTTCCTTTTAGTTAGAAATTTGTAAATGTTATAAGATAAATAATATTAAATTAGATTTGTAAGAAGTTTCTTAAATTGAAATCACTTATGGGAAGCTCAACCATTTAAGATGTTATCTACATCAACTAGATGATCGTAACAATTTTGATTCTAGAGTTATCATCTCAAGTAGAAAAGTAACCATTATTGAAATCATGGGATTGAAGAATAAATTTTATATTGGAATGGAATGTTCATCATTCTTTTTGGATTTTGAGGTGTCTCGTTTAATTGTTTATCTTTATAGCAGACAATTATTAAAATAAAGTAGACACATGGAATTCATTATCATTGGAACTTATCTACATTCAATTGGAATTCCCTTGGTAGATGTTATAGTTTGATAATAGTAGTGAATTGAAGTTGTTGAATTAATATGATTATCCCTTACACCATGAAAGATCAGTGCTTATAGTTAAAATTGTTAATTGGAATTATGATAATGGTCGCGACAAAATATTATAATAAAGCCATGAATTGGTAACCATAATTGTGATTGTTTTTTGAGGAATGAAATTTATAGAATTAAGTGTAATGTTGTGATGGTGGATTAATTGAGGTTTAGTATTTCAAATATGATTGGTTTGGGAAATAGATATCTTCATGTTCCTCAGAACAACTGTCAGTCCCGAGACATTAAATGGTAAAATTTGATCACATGAATCCTGGACTATGAGTGTTGATTATGTGTCTTGAATATCCCAACCTTGCTGGTGTAGGATATTGGGTGGGTTTTCAATCGTTGAATTTTTCTAACCTTGGTTGTCGTGGTGTTATTACATTGTTAGGAATTAAGCAAATTAAATTGTTATTTATATTTTCATCTTGACTATTGCTATAATGTTGTTTAGGTTATACATTATGGTTCTTTGGAAAAATATAGTAATGTTGAATATGAATAACTAGATTTCCTAATTGTTGTCATTGTAATTTACTGTCCTTACTCATATAATTATGGTAATGGATGGTTTGATATCATTTATCTCATCAAAAAAAATAATATATACTTAGTTGTAATTACTTACTTTGTGTTGTGTATGAAAGGGTTGTTACATATAGAAACAACATATAAATATCAATGCTCATCACAATATAAATCATAATCAAAGCATAAGAATATAAATCAAATTGAACATCATAATGTACCAAGTTTTATACTGGATCACTTGCTCACAAGTCTCCTCAAAGCATAAGTCAATGTTATAATGTGATTAGTGGAACCGGATGTTATATACACCCCCTCTTGTTTTAAACTTTGTCCAAAAGTTTGTGTTGTCTAATAATGAAAGAAAAAACACAACTGATACTAATATATATATATATATATCCATATATCAAAATAAATAAGGAAACTGTTGACGCATCTCATATGCGTCCTCCCATGTAGTAGAGTGTGGACTATAACTGTTCTATTGCACCTTGACCTGATCGACTATTTGACGTCGTAGCTTTCGAGTGTGATGGTCTAGTATGCATATCGACTGCGCTATGAGATATCCATAGTTTGATACCTGAAAGGAATGCATGTCAATAGCATGTGATAGATCTAAAATACAATGACGTAAAAATGAAACATGAAACACATCATGCATATGCCTCAAATAATCAGGCAAGGCTAGTCAGTAGGCCACGGGTCCTTTCTTTTCCACAAATTTGAGAGGTCCCACAAACGTTGGAGAGATTTTAACACCCTTTCCAAAATTAATTCAAGTCTTATGTGGTTTCACCGACAAGAAAAATTTGTTACCAACCTCAAAACTACAGTCAATGCGATGCACATCAACATAACTCTTTTTTCAATCTTGCGCTCATTGAATCCTTTGTCTTATGGATTGCATTTGATCCTCCATTTCTTGGATCACTTTTGTTCCCACTAGGACCCTATCCTCTAGTATATCCCAACTCAAAGGTGTCCTACATGGTCATTCGTATAAAAACTAAAAAGGTGCCATCTTTATTGTACTCTAATAACTGTTGTTGTACAGAAACTCTACCAAAAGAAAAAAAAATTCCCAATGTTTCTATTGATTCATCACGTACATTCAAATCATGTCCTCTAAAATTTGATTTTTTCTTTCATTTTTTTCATCTGTTTTAGGGTTATATGTTGTACTACAATTCAATTACGTTCCCAAAGCTTCTTGGAAACTAGTCCAAAATCATCCAGTGAATATAAATCCTCGATCATATATTATCTTCCTTGGTACACCATGCAATCTCATAATATCACTAACAAAATNGTTGTTACTAAGCTTAAAAAATTATACCCATTTTAGACTTATTACTGATCACTTAATGATGATCACAACAATGCAAGGAAGTAAGCAATAGAATATTCAACATCAATCACACACATGAAATATACAGAGACAGATTTTTCCTGAGGAAACCCATAAAGGGAAAAATATCTTCTTCTTGATATGATAAGTAGTCTTTATTTTGTGTACATTATCATTCTTAGGAGACCCAACTCCCTTTGAGTCTACCACCTCTATTTTTTAGGAAAAAAATTGCTGAGAGCATCAACTCTCTGGTTTCTCGAGCACCCACTAGAAGGAAGCACCAACTCCCTGGTTTCTCTAGCACCCACTAGAAGGAAGAACCAAATCCCTGAGTGTTCCAGCACCAGCTGGATGGAAGAACCAACTTCCAGTCACATAGGCACCGACTTGTATAACAGAGAACAATAGCTCTCCCTTGCACCACCCTATCACCTTGGTTTTTTTGGATGCAACCAGATGGAAGCTACAAATCCCTGTGTTCAAGCACACAATTGAAACTCTAAGGACACCAATGCTCCCTAGCACCTCCCAACCACCCTGACATATAAATCTTTTCCTTTTACAACTTTATCACAATGATACAACATTTATCTATGGCTTACCGATCTCATCACTATTCTACTACACTGCTCTGCTATGCCTGCATTAATGTCTCTCTCCTCTTGGTTGCTGCACTTTTTGTTCTTCTCTCATATATGCATTTATGTTCCTTGCTTCTTCTGTGCTTCATCTTCTACACACCACATGCTTCTACCTGCATAAATCACACTCAAGAGAAGCCACACTGCTCTGCTATGTTCTGATTTTTTTATGTTCTCTCTACACAAACTACATACTTCATGCACTATGCCACTACATGATCTTTACAACATCATTTTTCTTCCCTACAGTTTGTTCACTGCAACTCTTTCTCACTCTTGTATAGATCAACATTAGAATCCCTAAACTTCCTTGTTATGCATGCTTTTGTCACGTCGATTCATCTCCTGATCATCATGGAAACTCTTCATCATCCCTTGTGGTTAGCTCCGG
>JZKD02S0341865.1:95454-141810 GCA_000966675.3 Picea glauca
ATTCAAGCTAGTATCGCGAAGGGCCCACAAAACTTGGGTGCCAGCTTGGCACAGTTTCCCAACTTCAACAAGATTTTTTGGGCTCTGACCTTCAAATAAACATGGTCTCCCATTTCAAATTCCAAGTGTCTTCTTTTCTAATCCGCATAGCTCTTATGTCTATCCTGTGCCTCTTTCAAGTTCTGTTGTACCTTCTTTACCATGTTCTCCATTTCTTGGATCATCCCTGGTCCAACCATGAGTCTTTCAGCCGAGTTATTCCAGCTAATTGGAGTTGTACACTTTCTGTCATACAGTATTTTAAAAGGGATCAACTTAGCCGAAGTTTGGTACCCATTGTTATATGCAAATTCTACCAAGTGTAGGTAGTCTTCCCACTTGTTTGGTTTTGTTCTTACATACATGCGGAGCATATCCTCTATGATTTGGTTTGTCATTTCGGTCTATCCATCCATTTGTGGATGATAAATCGTACTGAAATTCAAATTAGTATTTATCCCTGCAAACAATTCCTTCCAAAAAGAGGATGTGAATTTTACGTCTCTATCTGAAATCACCATTTTAGGAATACCATGCAGTCTAAAAAAAAATTCCATGAATATTTCAGCAATGTTAATATCTTTAAAAGTAGACTTTACAAGAATAAAGTGTGCAGACTTACTGAGTTTATCGATTACAACCATGATAGAATCATTCTGTTTCTGATTTTTAGGCAAACCTGTTATAAAGTCGAACGATATGGTCTCCCATTTCCATTTTGGTACTGGTAATGGTTGTAATAGGCCGGCTGAATGCTAGTGTTCGGCCTTAACTTGCTGACAATATTGGCACCTAGCCAAATATTCTTCTCTTTTTCCCTTCATGTTAGGCCAACAAAATAGTTTTCTGAGTGTTGTTATTGTTTTTGGGTAGTCGGGATGGCCAGAATATGGTTTCGTATGGACTTCGTCTAAAATAGTTAATTTTAGATCTGTTGAATCTGGTATGTAAAGTCTGTTTTTAAATCTTAATAGTCCCTCCTTGTTGATACTTATATCCGGTTCATCTGAGTTTGTGATACTGTTTTTCAATTCTTCCATCATCTTAGTGTAATTTTCGTTGTTAATACTTGTCGTTTTTATTCTTTGCTCTAGATCACTTTCTATCATGTTGATATTTATCTCAAATAACCCATGGATTCTGCAGCTTAAAGCATCTTCTACTTTATTTTTCTTACCCTTAATATGTCTAACCTCAAAGTTGAATTCTCTCAAGAAGGCTAGCCACCTTGCTTGTCTCACATTATGGTTTGGTTGGTTAAAAATATATTTCACTCTTCTATTATCCNATTCAAGCTAGTATCGCGAAGGGCCCACAAAACTTGGGTGCCAGCTTGGCACAGTTTCCCAACTTCAACAAGATTTTTTGGGCTCTGACCTTCAAATAAACATGGTCTCCCATTTGAAATTCCAAGTTTCTTCTTTTCTAATCCGCATAGCTCTTATGTCTATCCCGTGCCTCTTTCAAGTTCTGTTGTACCTTCTTTACCATGTTCTCCATTTCTTGGAGCATCCCTGGTCCAACCATGAGTCTTTCAGCCGGGTTATTCCAGCTAATTGGAGTTGTGCACTTTCTGTCATACAGTATTTTAAAAGGGCTCAACTTAGCCGAAGTTTGGTACCCATTGTTATATGCAAATTCTACCAAGTGTAGGTAGTCTTCCCACTTGTTTGGTTTTGTTCTTACATACATGCGGAGCATATCCTCTATGATTTGGTTTGTCATTTCGGTCTATCCATCTGTTTGTGGATGATAAATCGTACTGAAATTCAAATTAGTATTTATCCCTGCAAACAATTCCTTCCAAAAAGTGGATGTGAATTTTACGTCTCTATCTGAAATCACCATTTTAGGAATACCATGTAGTCTAAAAAAAAATTCCATGAATATTTCAGCAATGTTAATATCTTTAAAAGTAGACTTTACAGGAATAAAGTGTGCAGACTTACTGAGTTTATCGATTACAACCATGATAGAATCATTATGTTTCTGATTTTTAGGCAAACATGTTATAAAGTCCAACGATATGGTCTCCCATTTCCATTTTGGTACTGGTAATGGTTGTAATAGGCCGGCTGGATGCTAGTGTTCGGCCTTAACTTGCTGACAATCTTGGCACCTAGCCAAATATTCTTCTCTTTTGCCCTTCATGTTAGGCCAGCAAAATAGTTTTTTGAGTGTTGTTATTGTTTTTGGGTAGTCGGGATGGCCAGAATATGGTTTCGTATGCACTTCGTCTAAAATAGTTAATTTTAGATCTGTTGAATCTGGTATGTAAAGTCTGTTTTCAAATATTAATAGTCCCTCCTTGTTGATACTTATATCCGGTTCATCTGAGTTTGTGATACTGTTTTGCAATTCTTCCATCATCTTAGTGTAATTTTCGTTGTTAATACTTGCCATTTTTATTCTTTGCTCTAGATCACTTTCTATGATGTTGATATTTATCTCAAATAACCCATGGATTCTGCAGCTTAAAGCATCTGCTACTTTATTTTCCTTACCCTTGATATGTCTGACCTCAAAGTTGAATTCTCGAAAGAAGGCTAGCCACCTTGCTTGTCTCGCATTATGGTTTGGTTGGTTAAATAGATATTTCACTCTGCTATTATCCGTCAATAGTAAGAATTCTCTACTCATTATATAGTGTCGCCACATTTTTAAGGCATGTATTACTGCTTCCAATTCTAAGTCATGAGTGACATAATTTCACTCGTGTTCCTTTAATTTTCGGGACTCATAACAAATCACGTGCCCTTCCTGAGTTAGAACACCACCTAGTCCCTCTTTACTTGCATCAATGCATACTATGAAGTCTTTATCTGGGTCTGCTACCTTCAAAATGGGCATTGATGTCAATAATTATTTTAGCTTATTAAAATTGTCATGACACTTTTGCGACCAGTTAAACTTGGTCCCTTTCTTTGTAATGACGTGATAGGGTAGGCTATCTTGGAGAACCCTTCTATAAATCTGCGATAATATCCAATGATTCTCATGAATGACCATATATCTTCCACATCCTTAGGTATTGGCCATTCCATAATGGCTTTGATCTTCTCCGGGTTTACGTCAATACCTTCCAAGGAGATGACATGTCCTAAATATTGTATTTCTTTTTGATAAAAATCACATTTGTCAAATTTTGCATATAGTTTGTGTTTCCTTAGTGTTTGCAGAACTATTCATAAGTGTTCATCATGTTCCTCCTTCATTTTAGAATAGACCAGAATATCGTCGATAAATACTACTACGAACTTGCTTAAGTACTGGCTGAAAATGCTGTTCATCAAGCACGTAAATGTGGTTGGTGCATTAGTGAGTCCGAAAGGTATGACTAAAAACTCGTAGTGTCTGTATCTTGTTCGAAAAGTTGTTTTGTTTATGTCCTAGTCCTTTATCCTAACTTGATGATATCCAGATCGTAAATCCAATTTTGAGAAGATCTTGGCCCCACCAACTTGATCAAACAGATCATTTATCCTGGGTAAGGGGTACTTTTTCTTAATGGTCACTTTGTTCAGTTGTCTATAATCAATACATAGTCTTAGAGTACCATTTTTCTTTTTCACAAATAGGACTGGTGCTCCCCATGGCGAGACACTTGGTTTGATATACTCTTTATCCAACAATTCATGTAATTGTAGTTTTAATTATGTCAGTTTTGGTAGACTTATTCAGTAAGGTGCCTTTGAGATAGGGGTTGATCCGGGTAATAAGTCTATGGATAAATCTATTTCTCTCCTAGGAGGTAGTTCTGGTATCGCATCAACAAACATGTCTCTGAATTCATGTAGGACAACAAAGTCCTCTAACTTGGGCTTATCTTATTTTTCTAATAGATTCATTACTTGGATGGCGTAAACTTGACATCCCTTTCTATTACATTTCCTGAATTACATAGCTGATACTTGTCTGATTGACATAGGTTTTGGTATGCCTTGGGTTGTTCTAACAATGCCAAAATTATCATTGTAGCTAAGTATCTTTGTATAACAGTCTAGTACTGCTTTGTGTTGTTCCAACCAATCCATCCCAATAATCATATCATAAGATCTTAGTGGTAGGATGTTCAGATTGGTCTTTATCTTTTGACCATCTAAGCTGAACTCAATATCATAAATAAAGTTAAGTACTCTTCTTTTAGTACCTGTTCCTAGTTGTGCAAGCCAAGATTTTCCGTTCTTTTGTTTCTTAAGTTTATTCAACTTTACTACATCAGGAGTAATATAACTTAACGTAGCTCCAGGGTAAATTAAAACAAAAATTCAAGTGTCATGGATTTTACCTTCGATTTCTACCATCGAGGACCTGGTGGTCAGCTTGTCGACCATCTATGGCTGAATTTATCTGATGAAAACTTCTGCCCATGTCTCCCACTGTCGAGGCTTCCTGTAAATTGTGAACAACAGTTCTGTTTGTTGTAATTAAACGTGGACAGTTCCTCCTCAAATGAGGCTCTTTACACTCCCAACACTTTAATGGCTCACGAGAGTTGTCCCCAAACTTCTTCATTCCCAAGTTTATTGGTTTACCATTACCTTGCGTATTCGGATGATTGGAGTGAAAATCCTTCCTTGAGAAACTTTTTGCTGTATTCCGATAAGGAGCTGGCTGGTATCCCTTCTTCCACTGGTTTATTCCATCTTGCTTCTTATCCTTCAAGGTCTTGGGAAACTCCACCCATTGTTTATACTAGTCATAGCACATTCGTGCTTTCGTGAATACCTCACTCAAGGATTTGGGGTTGTCAAACTCAATTCTATCCCTGTAGTATTGTGGTAAACAACTTAAGAATCGTTGGATTTTTACCTTATCCTCCCGGATGTATGTTACGAACGTCAGTAGTTCCATAAATTTATTTATATGGTCCTCCATCATCATTTGTCCGAGTCATAACTCATAAAATTCTTTCGTCTTCCTTTCATAATAGCTTTCAGAAAGGTAATGTTTCTTGAAATACTTGAATTCAGACCATTCCAACTGTTTCTCCTTTAGGCCCTTGGCCAATTTAAGGTCCTGCCACCAAATGCTAGCCTTCCCCTTTAGATTGTGGATGGCCATTCTGAGCTTCATGTTACTGGAATAGTTGTAGATTTGGAAGTATTTTTTGATGTCCAACAACCATGCCTCAACTTCTTCTCCTATCCTAGATTCTCCATCAAAGGTAGTTGTTTTAATCTTTTTAAATTCTCCTTCAAGGTGGTTTGTTTGTTTTCTTTTTTTGTCTGGTATGGTTTTGTCTTCAACTGAAGGTGTCCCTTCAGATGAACTGTCTCCTTTTTATGTTTTCATACCAGAGTTGTTGGAGGCCCTCTTGCTGACCTCTTCCTCATGGTTATTATGTTTTGGACTTTTCTTGGTTACTAGACTACGGAGCAGGACTTCATTTATCTCTTGTTGTTCCTATTGTGCCTTCTTCAATTTTTCATTGTCGGCCTTAAAAACCTATAGTTAAACAATAAGGTTACTTATTGTTTCCAACACCTCCATGGGTGAGCTTCCATCACTGTTCTATATCGGATCTCCAGGAGGTCCTTGTTGCGTATTCACTTCCATCCTGATTTCTGCACCTTCTTGAGATGCCATTATTTAACACAAAACAGAAAAAATTTATGTCTGTAATCCACAAGATTTATCAATATATATACTAAGCAATTAATGTGGCCCTATTCAGGTCCATTGTTGTAACTTTTTCTCTGATACCATATGTATGTAATGTACCTCAAAAACTGTCACAAAAAAAATAAAAAAATTGTTGGTACATTTATCCATGAAAAGGTCTAGGATTTCAAGCAAGTAAGCTTTCTGTTATAAGGCTTGATTCTTAAAGTTTGTTACAATCCTTACTTTCGTCGACTGACCTCACCATTCAACTTAAAGTTTCCTAATTGATGATATAAAAGTGTTTACTCTTCACTTCAATGTTTATCTAAGATTTCGTAATATATAGTTACTTTTCTATCTGTTTGTACCTATAACACTACCACAATCTTAACAATACAAGTAACTTGGCGATTTTATGGCCAAATCCCTACATAAAAATATTACCATATGTTTTCCATACAAAAGACTTGTGATACAGTCTCTTACTCCCATACCTCTATCAAGAATGAAGACTTTCCAACATTCTTGTACTAGTCCACTCATTACACTATTAGAGTTGTTCCTATAACAAACATTCCTACCATGTTACTACAGTTTTTGTGCAAAACATAGGTTAATCAGGTTTTGGCGATTATGAATGCCGAACAAAACAATGNTATCTGGGTCTGCTACCTTCAAAATGGGCATTGATGTCAATAATTATTTTAGCTTATTAAAATTGTCATGACACTTTTGCGACCAGTTAAACTTGGTCCCTTTCTTTGTAATGACATGATAGGGCAGGCTATATTGGAGAACCCTTCTATAAATCTGTGATAATATCCAATGATTCCCATGAATGACCATATATCTGCCACATCCTTAGGTATTGGCCATTCCATAATGGATTTTATCTTCTCTGGGTTTACGTCAATACCTTCCAAGGAGATGACATGTCCTAAATATTGTATTTCTTTTTGATAAAAATCACATTTGTCAAATTTTGCATATAGTTTGTGTTTCCTTAGTGTTTGTAGAACTATTCATAAGTGTTCATCATGTTCCTCCTTCATTTTAGAATAGACCAGAATATCGTCGATAAATACTACTACGAACTTGCTTAAGTACTGGCTGAAAATGTTGTTCATCAAGCACATAAATGTGGTTGGTGCATTAGTGAGTCCGAAAGGTATGACTAAAAACTCGTAGTGTCTGTATCTTGTTCAAAAAGTTGTTTTGTTTATGTCCTAGTCCTTTATCCTAACTTGATGATATCCAGATCGCAAATCCAATTTTGAGAAGATCTTGGCCCCACCAACTTGATCAAACAGATCATTTATCCTGGGTAAGGGGTATTTTTTCTTAATGGTCACTTTGTTCAGTTGTCTATAATCAATACATAGTCTTAGAGTACCATTTTTCTTTTTCACAAATAGGACTGGTGCTCCCCATGGCGAGACACTTGGTTTGATATACTCTTTATCCAACAATTCATGTAATTGTAGTTTTAATTATGTCAGTTTTGGTAGACTTATTCAGTAAGGTGCCTTTGAGATAGGGGTTGATCCGGGTAATAAGTCTATGGATAAATCTATTTCTCTCCTAGGAGGTAGTTCTGGTATCGCATCAACAAACATGTCTCTGAATTCATGTAGGACAACAAAGTCCTCTAACTTGGGCTTATCTTATTTTTCTAATAGATTCATTACTTGGATGGCGTAAACTTGACATCCCTTTCTATTACATTTCCTGAATTACATAGCTGATACTTGTCTGATTGACATAGGTTTTGGTATGCCTTGGGTTGTTCTAACAATGCCAAAATTATCATTGTAGCTAAGTATCTTTGTATAACAGTCTAGTACTGCTTTGTGTTGTTCCAACCAATCCATCCCAATAATCATATCATAAGATCTTAGTGGTAGGATGTTCAGATTGGTCTTTATCTTTTGACCATCTAAGCTGAACTCAATATCATAAATAAAGTTAAGTACTCTTCTTTTAGTACCTGTTCCTAGTTGTGCAAGCCAAGATTTTCCGTTCTTTTGTTTCTTAAGTTTATTCAACTTTACTACATCAGGAGTAATATAACTTAACGTAGCTCCAGGGTAAATTAAAACAAAAATTCAAGTGTCATGGATTTTACCTTCGATTTCTACCATCGAGGACCTGGTGGTCAGCTTGTCGACCATCTATGGCTGAATTTATCTGATGAAAACTTCTGCCCATGTCTCCCACTGTCGAGGCTTCCTGTAAATTGTGAACAACAGTTCTGTTTGTTGTAATTAAACGTGGACAGTTCCTCCTCAAATGAGGCTCTTTACACTCCCAACACTTTAATGGCTCACGAGAGTTGTCCCCAAACTTCTTCATTCCCAAGTTTATTGGTTTACCATTACCTTGCGTATTCGGATGATTGGAGTGAAAATCCTTCCTTGAGAAACTTTTTGCTGTATTCCGATAAGGAGCTGGCTGGTATCCCTTCTTCCACTGGTTTATTCCATCTTGCTTCTTATCCTTCAAGGTCTTGGGAAACTCCACCCATTGTTTATACTAGTCATAGCACATTCGTGCTTTCGTGAATACCTCACTCAAGGATTTGGGGTTGTCAAACTCAATTCTATCCCTGTAGTATTGTGGTAAACAACTTAAGAATCGTTGGATTTTTACCTTATCCTCCCGGATGTATGTTACGAACGTCAGTAGTTCCATAAATTTATTTATATGGTCCTCCATCATCATTTGTCCGAGTCATAACTCATAAAATTCTTTCGTCTTCCTTTCATAATAGCTTTCAGAAAGGTAATGTTTCTTGAAATACTTGAATTCAGACCATTCCAACTGTTTCTCCTTTAGGCCCTTGGCCAATTTAAGGTCCTGCCACCAAATGCTAGCCTTCCCCTTTAGATTGTGGATGGCCATTCTGAGCTTCATGTTACTGGAATAGTTGTAGATTTGGAAGTATTTTTTGATGTCCAACAACCATGCCTCAACTTCTTCTCCTATCCTAGATTCTCCATCAAAGGTAGTTGTTTTAATCTTTTTAAATTCTCCTTCAAGGTGGTTTGTTTGTTTTCTTTTTTTGTCTGGTATGGTTTTGTCTTCAACTGAAGGTGTCCCTTCAGATGAACTGTCTCCTTTTTATGTTTTCATACCAGAGTTGTTGGAGGCCCTCTTGCTGACCTCTTCCTCATGGTTATTATGTTTTGGACTTTTCTTGGTTACTAGACTACGGAGCAGGACTTCATTTATCTCTTGTTGTTCCTATTGTGCCTTCTTCAATTTTTCATTGTCGGCCTTAAAAACCTATAGTTAAACAATAAGGTTACTTATTGTTTCCAACACCTCCATGGGTGAGCTTCCATCACTGTTCTATATCGGATCTCCAGGAGGTCCTTGTTGCGTATTCACTTCCATCCTGATTTCTGCACCTTCTTGAGATGCCATTATTTAACACAAAACAGAAAAAATTTATGTCTGTAATCCACAAGATTTATCAATATATATACTAAGCAATTAATGTGGCCCTATTCAGGTCCATTGTTGTAACTTTTTCTCTGATACCATATGTATGTAATGTACCTCAAAAACTGTCACAAAAAAAATAAAAAAATTGTTGGTACATTTATCCATGAAAAGGTCTAGGATTTCAAGCAAGTAAGCTTTCTGTTATAAGGCTTGATTCTTAAAGTTTGTTACAATCCTTACTTTCGTCGACTGACCTCACCATTCAACTTAAAGTTTCCTAATTGATGATATAAAAGTGTTTACTCTTCACTTCAATGTTTATCTAAGATTTCGTAATATATAGTTACTTTTCTATCTGTTTGTACCTATAACACTACCACAATCTTAACAATACAAGTAACTTGGCGATTTTATGGCCAAATCCCTACATAAAAATATTACCATATGTTTTCCATACAAAAGACTTGTGATACAGTCTCTTACTCCCATACCTCTATCAAGAATGAAGACTTTCCAACATTCTTGTACTAGTCCACTCATTACACTATTAGAGTTGTTCCTATAACAAACATTCCTACCATGTTACTACAGTTTTTGTGCAAAACATAGGTTAATCAGGTTTTGGCGATTATGAATGCCGAACAAAACAATGGACCACACTATTTGGCGAAGATCTGAAATATGGAGAGACTGTGGGCCCAACACTTCGGGGTTTTGGGGTTTCGCGAGTACAACAACCCAACATCAACACACAACAATTCTCAAAATCGTGAAAGGTGACCAACATTACGAGATTTCAGAGTTTGATATTTCACGAGTACAATATATAAACATCTACACACAACAACTCCCAAAATTGCGAAAAGTGACCAACATTTAGGGATTTCGGAGTTCGGGATTTCGTGAGTACAGAAGCCAAACATCTACACACCACAACTCCCGAAATTGCGAAAATTGACAAGCATTTTGGGTTTTCGGAGTTTGTTATTTCACGAGTACAACAGCCAAACATCAACACAAAACATTTCTCGAAGTTGCAAAAGGTAAAGTGGGATCAACACTTCGGGGTTTCGGGGTTCGAAATCCCACGACTTCAAAAGTCAAAACATCAAAACACCACAATTTTCGGATCCTGAAAGGAAAGTGGAACCCGCATTTCGGGGATTCGGGGTCCAGGACTTTGTGACTACAAGTACCCAACAACAACATATACAAACTTCCGAAATGCGAAGAAGGAAAGGTGAGACCTGTATTTCAGGATTTCGAGGTTCCAAACTTCGTGAGTTCCGATGTCGAAACATCAACATATACAAACTTCCGAAATACGAAAAAAAGGGAAAGGTGAGACCTACATTTCCGGATTTTCGGGGTTCAGGGTTTCATGGTTTCCAATGCCCAAACCTATCCTGCAACAACTCCCAAAATGCTAAAGAAGGGAAAAAGGATTAGCACTTTGGGGTTTCGTAATTTCCTAAAATTCATCATAAACCTTAACTATGAAAAGGGTAGACCGTTTGAAACAAAACAAGGAAATCATAAAAAAAAACTTTCGATAGGTGTCAATTCTCATGATTGTTTAGCATTTGATAAACAAAAGGGGTTTTCTAGATCTCCTTAACTTTCCAAATTTTGCCCTTTACTGGTGTCGTTACTTTCGTTCTGTGAGACAGTAGGTGTGGAAGGATTCAATAACCATTTACATAACAAAGTTTCGAAGGTCTAACTAATGAGTTTTATACACTTATATTCTATAAAAGTGTACAATAGGATAACAATTTTCTGTATAAGGTAATTTCTATTATATTCACTTAGAGCCACTTTTAATCAATGTATTATACGTTAACAATACTAGATCTGTGCATCTAGTATATACATGAATGTGAATTTTATTCCATAAGATTTTTGATGTCTATTACGAATTTCGTGACGACAGACAGACAGATTACATTCACGAAGGTAAATTCATCTTCCTCAACAAATATATATATATACTTCAATAGTCAGATGTGAACATTCCAACAGACATATTATAACTATATATAGATACAGATTTCCTTCACACATATTCCTCACACGAAAGGATATTATCATTCAACTAGTTTACTCTAACACAATTAGATATAATCACCCAACATAAACATGGCATCAATCACACGTAGCCATTCAAAATAGAGAAGGGTAGATCAACATATCCGAAACCAATATGTGAAAAGACAAAGGGAACAACCACATTCCTCCCAACCATAGAACAAGGTAGCCAAAGTCACTTTCCCAATTCACCCCCTAGCCTGACCATGAATCCATGAGGGCGAACTTGGAAACTCCTTCCCCAACAATGTCCTTCAATTCCAATAGTTATCCTCTTGCCTCACACTTACTCAACAATGCTCATAATAACAAGGAAAATCTATTTCAACAGGATCCTCTTGCCTCACACTCAATCCGTAGTGCTCATAACAATAAGAGAGCTCAAAAATCCTTTCCCCACATACTTGGCAGCGTCCTGCCTCCTCGCATATGCTATTTATAAATTTATGCTTGGGTCTTTTTCTCTCCTTTCGGGATTTTCGTAGCTCTCTTAATCCTTGATTTTCAAGGTCTGCCAGTGGAAAAATATCTGATTTTCCACTTCTCATAATCATCCTAGAGGCAGTTCCAACATGTTCCCCACTCATGGAGTCATGGTCAACTGATTTTAACATGGTTGTTCCATTTGTCCTCCTACAATTAATATAAATATTCTGTTGTGATATAAGTATCATAGTCAGATAGTTAGTTGACTCCAAACAGATCTTTGCCCAACAGTCACAATAATTAAATACAATTATTAAATTCAAAATTCAAAATTGCCATAAATGGAAAAAAAATTCCAGATTCGAATTTGCCAAAAACAAAAATAAATTTCCAGCACATAAAAATAAAAATATTTTATTTTGGGGGGATGTGACATCACGATTTGATCGTAGCCATCGATCAAAGGAAAATATCTGAACTGTGGATCTAGAAAGCACAGTTTCTTAAGTTAGGCCGATGGTCACAGTCGTTGGTCACATGAAGGATGGGGCTTATAAGCCAAAGAGGCCATAGTTGACTGGTTGTAACTGCCATAACACGGTGATGAAATCAGCGAGAGAACTCGAGGAGCTGCAGGGTGATCACTAGAGGAGATGAATACTCTTGAGGTAACTTCGAATGGAATGAAGATTGATCATAGAGACAATTGATAGATGGAAAAGTGTTGAATACTGTAACTGTAACATAGAGGATAAGCTTGAATGTGATAGAGAAGATGAAGAGTCTCACTGCCAGAGAAGATAGGGAATCTCAGCATAACACTCAATAATGATGAATGCATGGAGCTAACCGCTAGGGAAGATAGAGAGTTTCCATGATGATCAGGAGATGACTCGATGTGAGAAAATCATACAGAACAGAGAAGTGAAGGGATTCTTCTATGGAGTTATACAGGAATGAGGAAGATATATAGTGAACAAACTTTAGGGCATAACAATGACATTGTAAAGAACATGCAGTGGCATAGCGCATGAAGTATGTAGTTGGTGCACAGAGAATATAAAAATGCAGGACAAAGCAGAGTAGTGTGGTTGTTGTTGAGTGTGATTGATGCATGTAGAATCATGCGATGTGAAGGAGATGAAATGAAGAAGAAGAAAGGAACCAAAACACATATCTGAGAGAAGAACAAAAAGAACAACGGACATGAGGAGAGAGACACTAATGTAGGCAAAGTAGATCAGTGTAGCAGAACACTGATGAGATTGGTAAGCCATAGATAAATGTTGTATCACTATGATAAAGTTGTAAAAGGAAAAGATTTATATTTTGGGGTGGTTGGGAGGTGCTAAGGAAGATGGGTGTCCTCAGATTTTCAAGTGGGTGCTTGAACATAGGGAGTTGTAGCTTCCATCTAGTAGTAGCCAGAAAAACCAGGGTAGCAGGGTGGTGTAAGGGAGAACTATTGTTCTCCATTATACAGGTCGATGCCTGTGTGAATGGAAGTTGGTGCTTCCATCCAGTTGGTGCTGGAACACTTAGGGAGTTGTTTCTCCCTTATAGTGGGTTCTAGAGAAACTAGGGATTTGGTGCTTCCTTCTAGTGGGTGCTAGAGAAATGATGGAGTTGGTGCTTCCTTCTAGTGGGTGCTAGAGAAACTAGAGAGTTGGTTCTCTCAGCATGTTGTTGCTTGTAAATTAGAGGTGGTAGCCTCAAAGGGAGTTGGTGCTCCTAAGAATGATAATGTACAAAAAATAAAGACTACTTATCATATCAGGAAGAAGAGGTTTTTCCTTTTATTGGTTTCCTCAGGAAACATTTGTCTCTGTATATTTCATGTGTGTGATTGATGTTGAATATTCTATTGATTACTTCCCTGCATTGTTGTGATCATCATTGAGTTTTATGTAAAGAGTTTAAAATGGGCATACTTGTTTAAGAATAGTAACAACTGAGTCACCCCCTCCCCCCTCTCAGTTGTCCAACAATTGGTATCAGAGCAAGTTCCCTTTATTTAAGGGTAGATCCTAGAGTTTAAACATAACTAGCCATGGAGGAACCTCAACCAATAAGCCCCCCCTGTTAAATGTAACAAACTTTGGTTTCTGCAAAGTTAGGATGAGAACCTACATAATGGCTTTAGGTGTAGATGTCTGGGATGTGGTAGAGACTGGTTATGTAAAGACGATTATACTAGCTTATAAGGATGACAAGTTGGAATTTAGATTCAATGCTAAGGCTATGAATTTTATTCTGAGTGGGTTTACAGAAGTAGAATTTGTAAAATTTATGCACTTAGAATCTTGCAAGGAAATGTGGGACAAACTCATTATAAATTATTAAGGTAATGGGAAGGTAAAGGATGCCAAGCTTCAAACCTATAGATTACAGTTTGAACAACTAAATATGAATTACAATGGGATTGTTAATAAATTTTTCTTAAGATTTGAGGATCTTGTGAATGCCATGAAAGGTCTTGGTGAGAAGATTGAAGACGTATTAATAGTTCAGAAGATCTTAAGATCTCTACCTGGTAGATTCAATCCAAAAGTTTATGAAATAGAAGAACTAAATGATCTTAAGACTCTGTCTATTGATCAAATCCTAGGAACTCTAACGTCTTATGAAATGAGGATTAGTAAAGATAAATATACCACTAGAGAAGCATCATTTAAAGAAGACAATAATGAGGATTATGAGCTTGATGAAATTGAAGAAAAAATTATGAGAAGACTAAAGAAAGGCTCAACCAGGTACGAAGGCAAGTTTCCCTTCAAATGTTTTAACTGTGGAAAGATAGGTCACTTTGCATCTAAGTGTCCACACAAGCAGAAGGACTAGAACTCTGAATGTGAATAGAAGTACAAATCCAAAAGATTTAGTAAAACTAAAAGTTTATGTGTAAGCAATGATGACTCTTCAGAAGATACAAATAGTGACTCCTCATGTGAAGATTAGGTAAATGACTTCGTGTTTATGGCCAAAGAGGATTATGATAATAAAATCATAGGAAGTGATTTTACTGACAAAGAAGTCATGGCTGACTTGGAAGGAGAGTTGATTAGCGCTTTGGAAGAGAATGACAGACTTGGGTTTAAGAAGAGAAATTAAAAACAATTGTTGATGCAGTTCAAGAAAGGAAGTAAAAAACCTGATGAAGACTTTTCCCTGCTAAAAGTGGAGCTAGAAGAGGCAAATAAAATATAGGAAATTCTAAAACAACAAGTATCAAAGAAGAAGGCAAGATGTGAAACTCTGGAAGAAGAAGTAGTGAAAACTAGAAAAGAGTTGGAGAAGTTTCAAGCCTTGTATGACCAAAATCTGTCAAGCATCAAAGCCTCAGAAGGATTAGCCACCATTCTTAATTAGCAAAGGAATCCAAAGTTGAAAACTAGTTTGGGTTATGAAGAGGGATCAAGTACTGGCTAGCCAAGAAACAAATAATACATCAAGTTTGTTACCTCCAATTACAACAAAAAGCCTACAGAAACAAAGGAAGATAATCAACGGCCAAGGAGGAGTAAAGAAAAAGGTTCTAGAACTAAATTTGTAGAACAAATAAATAATACACCCTCTTCTCAAGGAAATCATCAGCATGGAAGAAATTGACCTTCTCAAAGAAGACAACCATTTTCTAGGTACAACGATTTTTTCTATGGATATTGTTTCTATTGTTCTAACTTTGGCCACAAAGCTGTAAAATGTTCCTTAATATTTAGACATGAGCAATCAATATTCCCAAGGAATACATATCATCCACAACAAAGAATAAGACAACCAAGTAACAAACAACCACATATTGCAAATTGTCAAATTAATTTTAGATACATGCAACTGACGAGGTCAAGAAATAATAAACATTCAACGAGTATACAACACTTCAACAATCACTTTCACGTATTGAACAATGAGATTGAATTCTATAATTTTCATAACTTTTGCCACAAAGATGCAAACTTCCATATGAATAATTACAAAGTAGATCCAAGGATAAAGCTCTTTGCTAGAAATGTCAGCACATGGAAAAAGAAAGATAGTGAAAAATGTGGTCTAGTACTTTCAACTCAAAAGTACTTTTGGAATATAGACAGTGGATGTTCTAAGCACATGAATGGAGAAAAGGATAAGCTTCTACTTATAAGAAAATGGAAAACAGGAAATGTGATCTTTGAAAATGATGAACCGGGTAAATTCAAGGATAAAGGGATGATGAGTTTGATTAATGGCAAAGGAGATTCTAAGGATGTTCTTCGTGTAGATGGTCTGAAGCATAATTTTCTGAGTACAAGTCAAATGTGTGATAGAGGTTGTGAAGAGGTGTTCATGTCCAAAGATTGTAAGGTGAAAAATGTAAACTCATGACAAGTGGTGACTAAAGGCATAAGGATAGATAATGATGTTGATATTGAATCCTCCCATGCAAGAAAAGAAGAATTTGAAGAAGAATCATGTCATAAGCCAGAAGTAGAAGTTGTGAAGGTTGAGAAGTCAAAAACCCAAATCAAGTTCTTGAATAGCTCCATGACCCTGGATGAGATCTTGGATAGTCAGAGATCACCAAATGTCAAATATGGTCTTCGATACAACAAGGAAGAAATCAATACTCCTAAGAAGTCTAAGACATGTCCTTCCTTTGTAAAAAGTGAATGCATGTATGAGAGTGTTTGTAATGGTTTTTTATTGTAATGAACATGGTCATAAAATCCTTGGATTGTAGGCATCGTGAAAAAATAAATGAAGTTACTATAATAGAAGATCAAAGAAGCGTGATAGGGGGAGTCATTAAGTTATGACAATAAATGTTGATGAAGGAGTCCCAGTGAGAGAGGTGAGAAATACTGAGTTTGGTATAGAGGACACAGCTAAAGATGAAGATGAAGAGGTCCAATAATTAGAATGAGAAGACTCTGATTTAGATACAAATACTCTGCAGGACTCCAATAAGAGAATCCATCTTGTCAGGGGGAGTATGTATTTGTTGAATATCTAATACCTTTGAAAAAGTACTGCAACAGCTTAGGGGGAGCATGTTTTCTTTGACATTGATGTCAAAGGGGGAGAAAAGGTGGGGATTCTAAACGTGGAGGTCTAAGAAGAATAGTGCATCCGTCCAGGGTTGCCATCAGTGCCAAAGGGGGATATTGTTGGCATGTTTATAGGCAGAGTGTGCTTTTCATTGATGGCAAGAATGATAGTGACGATGGAATGTTTATAGGTATGGAAAATAGAGGACCAAATCTTGAGAGACCAAAGGTTAGGAAAGGAAGAATGTGTCAGTTTGGCACCAGAAGTATTTTTGGAAGACACAGATGGGAAAGCTTGAGAAGATTAGAAAATATCGATCAGAGTTGCATGAGATAGTGCAGAGTTGCACGCAGAGCACAAGTGTGCTCCAGGTCCAAGGGAAAATTTTTCCAAAGCTCAGGAGAGATAACATTATGAGACACACAAAAAAGATCCCATACATCAATGCTTGTAGAAGTATCAAAGGTCGTAGAACCTTTGACACTTAGAAATTATTCCAAGTCAGGAGGATACATAAGCTCAAGAGGAGGAGAGATAGTGGTCATTGGATCACTAATCCTGGATACCTGATGGTTGTTAGATCAAAGTCCAGATAGGAGGAGCGCACAAAGGAGGATATTATACCTCAATCGTTGGATCAGATCGCGATGATATTTGGACCACTGGATCCATAGGACACGTGGAGAAAGATAAACATTTGGCTGACTCGTGAGCTGCAGAAGTCAAAGGTGAGAGTAGTAGGAACTCGCGATATGTGAAATTGCAAAATGATCTGAGCCATTGGATCCATAGGACACATGGCGAGAGATCAACATTTCTCTGAATCCTGAACTAGAGAAGTCAAAGGTGAGAGTTGTAGGAACTCGCGAAATGATCTGAGTCATTAGATCACTGAGGATATGGACTGTTGATCTGATATGAAGTAGGATTTCATGATATGAGAAATTGTGATGCACCCCTCTTGCTTGGCCCTTGGTCATAGCTAGTGGTCACAACAACAGAAGAGAAGGGAAGGAGATAACGTTTCTAGGCTCCACCTCGGAGTTTTGCGAGTTAGGATATTCGAGGAAACTCGTAGTTGAATCTCTGAAATGCGAAGTTGTGAAAATATCTGGGTCATCAGATCACAAAGTATTCTGGGTCGTTGATCTAATGCAATTGCAAGTTCGAGAATCAAAAGAAGGGAGGTGATCCAACCTTTAACATCGTGAGTCACAAAATCGTGAAGTGTGAAGGATAGATCTTGACCATTGGATCGAGGACTAATCTAGATCGTCACATCCAGGAGAGGAACATGTGCCACAAGAGGAGATCCACGTCAGCAAGGATAGTTTCAGACCACGTCAAAAAGGACCACGTCAGACATGAACTCGTGAAATCCTGAAATGCAGAAGGTGATCACGACTGTTGAGTCATGGGAAATATTAGATCATTGATCTGAGGTGGATCTGAGGTGGATGAAGTCGAGAGTTTAGGAATCAGAAGAAGGGAGGTGCTCTAACCTTCGACATCATGAGTCACAAAGTCACGAAGCATTTTAATGCTTGGCCCATGGTCATAGTCATGGTCACATCGGCGAAGGAGCTAGGATTTTGATAAATCCACCTTGGAGTTTCATGAGTTGGTAGTTTCGAGGATACTCACAGCAGGAAATCATGAAATGTGAAATTGTTATTTGATCACAGCCATCGATCAAAACGGAATATCTGAACTGTGGATCTGGAAAGCGTAGTTTCTGAATTTAGGCCTATGGTCACAACCATTGGTCACATGAAGGAAGGGGCTTAGAAGCCAAAGAGGCCATATTTGACTGGCTATAACTACCAGAAAAGAGTGATGAAATCAACGAGAGAACTCAAGGAGCTGCAGGGTGATCTCCAGAGGAGATGAAGAGTCTTGAGGTAACTTCCAGTGGAATGAAGATTTATCATAGAGACAATTGAAAGATGGAAAAGTGTCAAAGATTGTAATTGCAAAAAAGGGGATAAGCTTGAATGTGATAGATAAGACAAAGATTCGAACTATCGGAGAAGCTAAGGAATCTCAACATAACTCCGGAGCTAACCACAAGGGATGATGAAGAGTTTCCATGATGATCAGGAGATGAATCGACGTGACAAAAGCATGCAGAACAAGGAAGTTTAGGGATTCTAATGTTGAGCTATACAAGAGTGACAAAGAGTTGCAGTGAACAAACTGTAGGGAAGAACAATGATGTTGTAAAGAGCATGTAGTGGCATAGTGCATGAAGTATGTAGTTTGTGTAGAGAGAACATAAAAAAAGCAGAACATAGCAGAGCAGTGTGGCTTCTCTTGAATGTGATTTATGCAGGTAGAAGCATGTGGTGTGCAGGAGATGAATCACAAAAGAAGCAAGGAACATAAATGCATATATGAGAGAAGAACAAAAAGTGCAGCAACCAAGAGGAGAGAGACATTAATGCAGGCATAACAAAGCAGTGTAGTAGAATAGTGATGAGATCGGTAAGCCATAGATAAATGTTGTATCATCGTGATAAAGTTGTAAAGGGAAAAAATTTATATGTCAGGGTGGTTGGGAGGTGCTAGGGAGCATTTGTGTCCTTAGAGTTTCAATTGTGTGCTTGAACACAGGGAGTTGTAGCTTCCATCTGGTTGCATCCAAAAAAACCAAGGTGATAGGGTGGTGCAAGGGAGAGCTATTGTTCTCTGTTATACAAGTCAGTGCCTATGTGACTGGAAGTTGGTTCTTCCATCCTGCTGGTGCTGGAACACTCAGGGATTTGGTTCTTCCTTCTAGTGGGTGCTAGAGAAACCAGGGAGTTGGTGCTTCCTTCTAGTGGGTGCTCGAGAAACCAGAGAGTTGATGCTCTCNTTTTTCTTAATGGTCACTTTGTTCAGTTGTCTATAATCAATACATAGTCTTAGAGTACCATTTTTCTTTTTCACAAATAGGACTGGTGCTCCCCATGGCGAGACACTTGGTTTGATATACTCTTTATCCAACAATTCATGTAATTGTAGTTTTAATTATGTCAGTTTTGGTAGACTTATTCAGTAAGGTGCCTTTGAGATAGGGGTTGATCCGGGTAATAAGTCTATGGATAAATCTATTTCTCTCCTAGGAGGTAGTTCTGGTATCGCATCAACAAACATGTCTCTGAATTCATGTAGGACAACAAAGTCCTCTAACTTGGGCTTATCTTATTTTTCTAATAGATTCATTACTTGGATGGCGTAAACTTGACATCCCTTTCTATTACATTTCCTGAATTACATAGCTGATACTTGTCTGATTGACATAGGTTTTGGTATGCCTTGGGTTGTTCTAACAATGCCAAAATTATCATTGTAGCTAAGTATCTTTGTATAACAGTCTAGTACTGCTTTGTGTTGTTCCAACCAATCCATCCCAATAATCATATCATAAGATCTTAGTGGTAGGATGTTCAGATTGGTCTTTATCTTTTGACCATCTAAGCTGAACTCAATATCATAAATAAAGTTAAGTACTCTTCTTTTAGTACCTGTTCCTAGTTGTGCAAGCCAAGATTTTCCGTTCTTTTGTTTCTTAAGTTTATTCAACTTTACTACATCAGGAGTAATATAACTTAACGTAGCTCCAGGGTAAATTAAAACAAAAATTCAAGTGTCATGGATTTTACCTTCGATTTCTACCATCGAGGACCTGGTGGTCAGCTTGTCGACCATCTATGGCTGAATTTATCTGATGAAAACTTCTGCCCATGTCTCCCACTGTCGAGGCTTCCTGTAAATTGTGAACAACAGTTCTGTTTGTTGTAATTAAACGTGGACAGTTCCTCCTCAAATGAGGCTCTTTACACTCCCAACACTTTAATGGCTCACGAGAGTTGTCCCCAAACTTCTTCATTCCCAAGTTTATTGGTTTACCATTACCTTGCGTATTCGGATGATTGGAGTGAAAATCCTTCCTTGAGAAACTTTTTGCTGTATTCCGATAAGGAGCTGGCTGGTATCCCTTCTTCCACTGGTTTATTCCATCTTGCTTCTTATCCTTCAAGGTCTTGGGAAACTCCACCCATTGTTTATACTAGTCATAGCACATTCGTGCTTTCGTGAATACCTCACTCAAGGATTTGGGGTTGTCAAACTCAATTCTATCCCTGTAGTATTGTGGTAAACAACTTAAGAATCGTTGGATTTTTACCTTATCCTCCCGGATGTATGTTACGAACGTCAGTAGTTCCATAAATTTATTTATATGGTCCTCCATCATCATTTGTCCGAGTCATAACTCATAAAATTCTTTCGTCTTCCTTTCATAATAGCTTTCAGAAAGGTAATGTTTCTTGAAATACTTGAATTCAGACCATTCCAACTGTTTCTCCTTTAGGCCCTTGGCCAATTTAAGGTCCTGCCACCAAATGCTAGCCTTCCCCTTTAGATTGTGGATGGCCATTCTGAGCTTCATGTTACTGGAATAGTTGTAGATTTGGAAGTATTTTTTGATGTCCAACAACCATGCCTCAACTTCTTCTCCTATCCTAGATTCTCCATCAAAGGTAGTTGTTTTAATCTTTTTAAATTCTCCTTCAAGGTGGTTTGTTTGTTTTCTTTTTTTGTCTGGTATGGTTTTGTCTTCAACTGAAGGTGTCCCTTCAGATGAACTGTCTCCTTTTTATGTTTTCATACCAGAGTTGTTGGAGGCCCTCTTGCTGACCTCTTCCTCATGGTTATTATGTTTTGGACTTTTCTTGGTTACTAGACTACGGAGCAGGACTTCATTTATCTCTTGTTGTTCCTATTGTGCCTTCTTCAATTTTTCATTGTCGGCCTTAAAAACCTATAGTTAAACAATAAGGTTACTTATTGTTTCCAACACCTCCATGGGTGAGCTTCCATCACTGTTCTATATCGGATCTCCAGGAGGTCCTTGTTGCGTATTCACTTCCATCCTGATTTCTGCACCTTCTTGAGATGCCATTATTTAACACAAAACAGAAAAAATTTATGTCTGTAATCCACAAGATTTATCAATATATATACTAAGCAATTAATGTGGCCCTATTCAGGTCCATTGTTGTAACTTTTTCTCTGATACCATATGTATGTAATGTACCTCAAAAACTGTCACAAAAAAAATAAAAAAATTGTTGGTACATTTATCCATGAAAAGGTCTAGGATTTCAAGCAAGTAAGCTTTCTGTTATAAGGCTTGATTCTTAAAGTTTGTTACAATCCTTACTTTCGTCGACTGACCTCACCATTCAACTTAAAGTTTCCTAATTGATGATATAAAAGTGTTTACTCTTCACTTCAATGTTTATCTAAGATTTCGTAATATATAGTTACTTTTCTATCTGTTTGTACCTATAACACTACCACAATCTTAACAATACAAGTAACTTGGCGATTTTATGGCCAAATCCCTACATAAAAATATTACCATATGTTTTCCATACAAAAGACTTGTGATACAGTCTCTTACTCCCATACCTCTATCAAGAATGAAGACTTTCCAACATTCTTGTACTAGTCCACTCATTACACTATTAGAGTTGTTCCTATAACAAACATTCCTACCATGTTACTACAGTTTTTGTGCAAAACATAGGTTAATCAGGTTTTGGCGATTATGAATGCCGAACAAAACAATGAACCACACTATTTGGCAAAGATCTGAAATATGGAGAGACTGTGGGCCCAACACTTCGGGGTTTTGGGGTTTCGCGAGTAAAACAACCCAACATCAACACACAACAATTCTCGAAATCGTGAAAGGTGACCAACATTACGAGATTTCGGAGTTCGAGATTTCACGAGTACAATATATAAACATCTACACACAACAACTCCCAAAATTGCGAAAAGTGACCAACATTTAGGGATTTCGGAGTTCAGGATTTCATGAGTACAGAAGCCAAACATCTACACACCACAACTCCCGAAATTGCGAAAATTGACAAGCATTTTGGGTTTTCGGAGTTTGTTATTTCGCGAGTACAACAACCAAACATCAACACAAAACATTTCTCGAAGTTGCAAAAGGTAAAGTGGGATCAACACTTCGGGGTTTCGGGGTTTGAAATCCCACGACTTCAAAAGTCAAAACGTCAAAACACCACAATTTTCGGATCGTGAAAGGAAAGTGGAACCCGCATTTCGGGGTTTCGGGGTCCGGGACTTTGTGACTACAAGTACCCAACAACAACATATACAAACTTCCGAAATGCGAAAAAGGAAAGGTGAGACCTGTATTTCAGGATTTCGAGGTTCCAAACTTCGTGAGTTCTGATGTCGAAACATCAACATATACAAACTTCCGAAATACGAAAAAAAGGGAAAGGTGAGACCTGCATTTCCGGGTTTTTGTGGTTCAGGGTTTCATGGTTTCCAATGCCCAAACCTATCCTGCAACAACTCCCAAAATGCTAAAGAAGGTAAAAAGGATTAGCACTTTGGGGTTTCGTAATTTCCTAAAATTCATCATAAACCTTAACTATGGAAAGGGTAGACCGTTTGAAACAAAACAAGGAAATCATAAAAAAAAACTTCCGATAGGTGTCAATTCTCATGATTGTTTAGCATTTGATAAACAAAAGGGGTTTTCTAGATCTCCTTAACTTTCCAAATTTTTCCCTTTACTGGTTTCGTTACTTTCGTTCTGTGAGACAGTAGGTGTGGAAGGATTCAATAACCATTTACATAACAAAGTTCCGAAGGTCTAACTAATGAGTTTTATACACTTATATTCTATAAAAGTGTACAATAGGATAACAATTTTCTGTATAAGGTAATTTCTATTATATTCACTTAGAGCCACTTTTAATCAATGTATTATACGTTAACAATACTAGATCTGTGCATCTAGTATATACATGAATGTGAATTTTATTCCATAAGATTTTTGATGTCTATTACGAATTTCGTGACGACAGACAGACAGATTACATTCACGAAGGTAAATTCATCTTCCTCAACAAATATATATATATACTTCAATAGTCAGATGTGAACATTCCAACAGACATATTATAACTATATATAGATACAGATTTCCTTCACACATATTCCTCACACGAAAGGATATTATCATTCAACTAGTTTACTCTAACACAATTAGATATAATCACCCAACATAAACATGGCATCAATCACACGTAGCCATTCAAAATAGAGAAGGGTAGATCAACATATCCGAAACCAATATGTGAAAAGACAAAGGGAACAACCACATTCCTCCCAACCATAGAACAAGGTAGCCAAAGTCACTTTCCCAATTCACCCCCTAGCCTGACCATGAATCCATGAGGGCGAACTTGGAAACTCCTTCCCCAACAATGTCCTTCAATTCCAATAGTTATCCTCTTGCCTCACACTTACTCAACAATGCTCATAATAACAAGGAAAATCTATTTCAACAGGATCCTCTTGCCTCACACTCAATCCGTAGTGCTCATAACAATAAGAGAGCTCAAAAATCCTTTCCCCACATACTTGGCAGCGTCCTGCCTCCTCGCATATGCTATTTATAAATTTATGCTTGGGTCTTTTTCTCTCCTTTCGGGATTTTCGTAGCTCTCTTAATCCTTGATTTTCAAGGTCTGCCAGTGGAAAAATATCTGATTTTCCACTTCTCATAATCATCCTAGAGGCAGTTCCAACATGTTCCCCACTCATGGAGTCATGGTCAACTGATTTTAACATGGTTGTTCCATTTGTCCTCCTACAATTAATATAAATATTCTGTTGTGATATAAGTATCATAGTCAGATAGTTAGTTGACTCCAAACAGATCTTTGCCCAACAGTCACAATAATTAAATACAATTATTAAATTCAAAATTCAAAATTGCCATAAATGGAAAAAAAATTCCAGATTCGAATTTGCCAAAAACAAAAATAAATTTCCAGCACATAAAAATAAAAATATTTTATTTTGGGGGGATGTGACATCACGATTTGATCGTAGCCATCGATCAAAGGAAAATATCTGAACTGTGGATCTAGAAAGCACAGTTTCTTAAGTTAGGCCGATGGTCACAGTCGTTGGTCACATGAAGGATGGGGCTTATAAGCCAAAGAGGCCATAGTTGACTGGTTGTAACTGCCATAACACGGTGATGAAATCAGCGAGAGAACTCGAGGAGCTGCAGGGTGATCACTAGAGGAGATGAATACTCTTGAGGTAACTTCGAATGGAATGAAGATTGATCATAGAGACAATTGATAGATGGAAAAGTGTTGAATACTGTAACTGTAACATAGAGGATAAGCTTGAATGTGATAGAGAAGATGAAGAGTCTCACTGCCAGAGAAGATAGGGAATCTCAGCATAACACTCAATAATGATGAATGCATGGAGCTAACCGCTAGGGAAGATAGAGAGTTTCCATGATGATCAGGAGATGACTCGATGTGAGAAAATCATACAGAACAGAGAAGTGAAGGGATTCTTCTATGGAGTTATACAGGAATGAGGAAGATATATAGTGAACAAACTTTAGGGCATAACAATGACATTGTAAAGAACATGCAGTGGCATAGCGCATGAAGTATGTAGTTGGTGCACAGAGAATATAAAAATGCAGGACAAAGCAGAGTAGTGTGGTTGTTGTTGAGTGTGATTGATGCATGTAGAATCATGCGATGTGAAGGAGATGAAATGAAGAAGAAGAAAGGAACCAAAACACATATCTGAGAGAAGAACAAAAAGAACAACGGACATGAGGAGAGAGACACTAATGTAGGCAAAGTAGATCAGTGTAGCAGAACACTGATGAGATTGGTAAGCCATAGATAAATGTTGTATCACTATGATAAAGTTGTAAAAGGAAAAGATTTATATTTTGGGGTGGTTGGGAGGTGCTAAGGAAGATGGGTGTCCTCAGATTTTCAAGTGGGTGCTTGAACATAGGGAGTTGTAGCTTCCATCTAGTAGTAGCCAGAAAAACCAGGGTAGCAGGGTGGTGTAAGGGAGAACTATTGTTCTCCATTATACAGGTCGATGCCTGTGTGAATGGAAGTTGGTGCTTCCATCCAGTTGGTGCTGGAACACTTAGGGAGTTGTTTCTCCCTTATAGTGGGTTCTAGAGAAACTAGGGATTTGGTGCTTCCTTCTAGTGGGTGCTAGAGAAATGATGGAGTTGGTGCTTCCTTCTAGTGGGTGCTAGAGAAACTAGAGAGTTGGTTCTCTCAGCATGTTGTTGCTTGTAAATTAGAGGTGGTAGCCTCAAAGGGAGTTGGTGCTCCTAAGAATGATAATGTACAAAAAATAAAGACTACTTATCATATCAGGAAGAAGAGGTTTTTCCTTTTATTGGTTTCCTCAGGAAACATTTGTCTCTGTATATTTCATGTGTGTGATTGATGTTGAATATTCTATTGATTACTTCCCTGCATTGTTGTGATCATCATTGAGTTTTATGTAAAGAGTTTAAAATGGGCATACTTGTTTAAGAATAGTAACAACTGAGTCACCCCCTCCCCCCTCTCAGTTGTCCAACAATTGGTATCAGAGCAAGTTCCCTTTATTTAAGGGTAGATCCTAGAGTTTAAACATAACTAGCCATGGAGGAACCTCAACCAATAAGCCCCCCCTGTTAAATGTAACAAACTTTGGTTTCTGCAAAGTTAGGATGAGAACCTACATAATGGCTTTAGGTGTAGATGTCTGGGATGTGGTAGAGACTGGTTATGTAAAGACGATTATACTAGCTTATAAGGATGACAAGTTGGAATTTAGATTCAATGCTAAGGCTATGAATTTTATTCTGAGTGGGTTTACAGAAGTAGAATTTGTAAAATTTATGCACTTAGAATCTTGCAAGGAAATGTGGGACAAACTCATTATAAATTATTAAGGTAATGGGAAGGTAAAGGATGCCAAGCTTCAAACCTATAGATTACAGTTTGAACAACTAAATATGAATTACAATGGGATTGTTAATAAATTTTTCTTAAGATTTGAGGATCTTGTGAATGCCATGAAAGGTCTTGGTGAGAAGATTGAAGACGTATTAATAGTTCAGAAGATCTTAAGATCTCTACCTGGTAGATTCAATCCAAAAGTTTATGAAATAGAAGAACTAAATGATCTTAAGACTCTGTCTATTGATCAAATCCTAGGAACTCTAACGTCTTATGAAATGAGGATTAGTAAAGATAAATATACCACTAGAGAAGCATCATTTAAAGAAGACAATAATGAGGATTATGAGCTTGATGAAATTGAAGAAAAAATTATGAGAAGACTAAAGAAAGGCTCAACCAGGTACGAAGGCAAGTTTCCCTTCAAATGTTTTAACTGTGGAAAGATAGGTCACTTTGCATCTAAGTGTCCACACAAGCAGAAGGACTAGAACTCTGAATGTGAATAGAAGTACAAATCCAAAAGATTTAGTAAAACTAAAAGTTTATGTGTAAGCAATGATGACTCTTCAGAAGATACAAATAGTGACTCCTCATGTGAAGATTAGGTAAATGACTTCGTGTTTATGGCCAAAGAGGATTATGATAATAAAATCATAGGAAGTGATTTTACTGACAAAGAAGTCATGGCTGACTTGGAAGGAGAGTTGATTAGCGCTTTGGAAGAGAATGACAGACTTGGGTTTAAGAAGAGAAATTAAAAACAATTGTTGATGCAGTTCAAGAAAGGAAGTAAAAAACCTGATGAAGACTTTTCCCTGCTAAAAGTGGAGCTAGAAGAGGCAAATAAAATATAGGAAATTCTAAAACAACAAGTATCAAAGAAGAAGGCAAGATGTGAAACTCTGGAAGAAGAAGTAGTGAAAACTAGAAAAGAGTTGGAGAAGTTTCAAGCCTTGTATGACCAAAATCTGTCAAGCATCAAAGCCTCAGAAGGATTAGCCACCATTCTTAATTAGCAAAGGAATCCAAAGTTGAAAACTAGTTTGGGTTATGAAGAGGGATCAAGTACTGGCTAGCCAAGAAACAAATAATACATCAAGTTTGTTACCTCCAATTACAACAAAAAGCCTACAGAAACAAAGGAAGATAATCAACGGCCAAGGAGGAGTAAAGAAAAAGGTTCTAGAACTAAATTTGTAGAACAAATAAATAATACACCCTCTTCTCAAGGAAATCATCAGCATGGAAGAAATTGACCTTCTCAAAGAAGACAACCATTTTCTAGGTACAACGATTTTTTCTATGGATATTGTTTCTATTGTTCTAACTTTGGCCACAAAGCTGTAAAATGTTCCTTAATATTTAGACATGAGCAATCAATATTCCCAAGGAATACATATCATCCACAACAAAGAATAAGACAACCAAGTAACAAACAACCACATATTGCAAATTGTCAAATTAATTTTAGATACATGCAACTGACGAGGTCAAGAAATAATAAACATTCAACGAGTATACAACACTTCAACAATCACTTTCACGTATTGAACAATGAGATTGAATTCTATAATTTTCATAACTTTTGCCACAAAGATGCAAACTTCCATATGAATAATTACAAAGTAGATCCAAGGATAAAGCTCTTTGCTAGAAATGTCAGCACATGGAAAAAGAAAGATAGTGAAAAATGTGGTCTAGTACTTTCAACTCAAAAGTACTTTTGGAATATAGACAGTGGATGTTCTAAGCACATGAATGGAGAAAAGGATAAGCTTCTACTTATAAGAAAATGGAAAACAGGAAATGTGATCTTTGAAAATGATGAACCGGGTAAATTCAAGGATAAAGGGATGATGAGTTTGATTAATGGCAAAGGAGATTCTAAGGATGTTCTTCGTGTAGATGGTCTGAAGCATAATTTTCTGAGTACAAGTCAAATGTGTGATAGAGGTTGTGAAGAGGTGTTCATGTCCAAAGATTGTAAGGTGAAAAATGTAAACTCATGACAAGTGGTGACTAAAGGCATAAGGATAGATAATGATGTTGATATTGAATCCTCCCATGCAAGAAAAGAAGAATTTGAAGAAGAATCATGTCATAAGCCAGAAGTAGAAGTTGTGAAGGTTGAGAAGTCAAAAACCCAAATCAAGTTCTTGAATAGCTCCATGACCCTGGATGAGATCTTGGATAGTCAGAGATCACCAAATGTCAAATATGGTCTTCGATACAACAAGGAAGAAATCAATACTCCTAAGAAGTCTAAGACATGTCCTTCCTTTGTAAAAAGTGAATGCATGTATGAGAGTGTTTGTAATGGTTTTTTATTGTAATGAACATGGTCATAAAATCCTTGGATTGTAGGCATCGTGAAAAAATAAATGAAGTTACTATAATAGAAGATCAAAGAAGCGTGATAGGGGGAGTCATTAAGTTATGACAATAAATGTTGATGAAGGAGTCCCAGTGAGAGAGGTGAGAAATACTGAGTTTGGTATAGAGGACACAGCTAAAGATGAAGATGAAGAGGTCCAATAATTAGAATGAGAAGACTCTGATTTAGATACAAATACTCTGCAGGACTCCAATAAGAGAATCCATCTTGTCAGGGGGAGTATGTATTTGTTGAATATCTAATACCTTTGAAAAAGTACTGCAACAGCTTAGGGGGAGCATGTTTTCTTTGACATTGATGTCAAAGGGGGAGAAAAGGTGGGGATTCTAAACGTGGAGGTCTAAGAAGAATAGTGCATCCGTCCAGGGTTGCCATCAGTGCCAAAGGGGGATATTGTTGGCATGTTTATAGGCAGAGTGTGCTTTTCATTGATGGCAAGAATGATAGTGACGATGGAATGTTTATAGGTATGGAAAATAGAGGACCAAATCTTGAGAGACCAAAGGTTAGGAAAGGAAGAATGTGTCAGTTTGGCACCAGAAGTATTTTTGGAAGACACAGATGGGAAAGCTTGAGAAGATTAGAAAATATCGATCAGAGTTGCATGAGATAGTGCAGAGTTGCACGCAGAGCACAAGTGTGCTCCAGGTCCAAGGGAAAATTTTTCCAAAGCTCAGGAGAGATAACATTATGAGACACACAAAAAAGATCCCATACATCAATGCTTGTAGAAGTATCAAAGGTCGTAGAACCTTTGACACTTAGAAATTATTCCAAGTCAGGAGGATACATAAGCTCAAGAGGAGGAGAGATAGTGGTCATTGGATCACTAATCCTGGATACCTGATGGTTGTTAGATCAAAGTCCAGATAGGAGGAGCGCACAAAGGAGGATATTATACCTCAATCGTTGGATCAGATCGCGATGATATTTGGACCACTGGATCCATAGGACACGTGGAGAAAGATAAACATTTGGCTGACTCGTGAGCTGCAGAAGTCAAAGGTGAGAGTAGTAGGAACTCGCGATATGTGAAATTGCAAAATGATCTGAGCCATTGGATCCATAGGACACATGGCGAGAGATCAACATTTCTCTGAATCCTGAACTAGAGAAGTCAAAGGTGAGAGTTGTAGGAACTCGCGAAATGATCTGAGTCATTAGATCACTGAGGATATGGACTGTTGATCTGATATGAAGTAGGATTTCATGATATGAGAAATTGTGATGCACCCCTCTTGCTTGGCCCTTGGTCATAGCTAGTGGTCACAACAACAGAAGAGAAGGGAAGGAGATAACGTTTCTAGGCTCCACCTCGGAGTTTTGCGAGTTAGGATATTCGAGGAAACTCGTAGTTGAATCTCTGAAATGCGAAGTTGTGAAAATATCTGGGTCATCAGATCACAAAGTATTCTGGGTCGTTGATCTAATGCAATTGCAAGTTCGAGAATCAAAAGAAGGGAGGTGATCCAACCTTTAACATCGTGAGTCACAAAATCGTGAAGTGTGAAGGATAGATCTTGACCATTGGATCGAGGACTAATCTAGATCGTCACATCCAGGAGAGGAACATGTGCCACAAGAGGAGATCCACGTCAGCAAGGATAGTTTCAGACCACGTCAAAAAGGACCACGTCAGACATGAACTCGTGAAATCCTGAAATGCAGAAGGTGATCACGACTGTTGAGTCATGGGAAATATTAGATCATTGATCTGAGGTGGATCTGAGGTGGATGAAGTCGAGAGTTTAGGAATCAGAAGAAGGGAGGTGCTCTAACCTTCGACATCATGAGTCACAAAGTCACGAAGCATTTTAATGCTTGGCCCATGGTCATAGTCATGGTCACATCGGCGAAGGAGCTAGGATTTTGATAAATCCACCTTGGAGTTTCATGAGTTGGTAGTTTCGAGGATACTCACAGCAGGAAATCATGAAATGTGAAATTGTTATTTGATCACAGCCATCGATCAAAACGGAATATCTGAACTGTGGATCTGGAAAGCGTAGTTTCTGAATTTAGGCCTATGGTCACAACCATTGGTCACATGAAGGAAGGGGCTTAGAAGCCAAAGAGGCCATATTTGACTGGCTATAACTACCAGAAAAGAGTGATGAAATCAACGAGAGAACTCAAGGAGCTGCAGGGTGATCTCCAGAGGAGATGAAGAGTCTTGAGGTAACTTCCAGTGGAATGAAGATTTATCATAGAGACAATTGAAAGATGGAAAAGTGTCAAAGATTGTAATTGCAAAAAAGGGGATAAGCTTGAATGTGATAGATAAGACAAAGATTCGAACTATCGGAGAAGCTAAGGAATCTCAACATAACTCCGGAGCTAACCACAAGGGATGATGAAGAGTTTCCATGATGATCAGGAGATGAATCGACGTGACAAAAGCATGCAGAACAAGGAAGTTTAGGGATTCTAATGTTGAGCTATACAAGAGTGACAAAGAGTTGCAGTGAACAAACTGTAGGGAAGAACAATGATGTTGTAAAGAGCATGTAGTGGCATAGTGCATGAAGTATGTAGTTTGTGTAGAGAGAACATAAAAAAAGCAGAACATAGCAGAGCAGTGTGGCTTCTCTTGAATGTGATTTATGCAGGTAGAAGCATGTGGTGTGCAGGAGATGAATCACAAAAGAAGCAAGGAACATAAATGCATATATGAGAGAAGAACAAAAAGTGCAGCAACCAAGAGGAGAGAGACATTAATGCAGGCATAACAAAGCAGTGTAGTAGAATAGTGATGAGATCGGTAAGCCATAGATAAATGTTGTATCATCGTGATAAAGTTGTAAAGGGAAAAAATTTATATGTCAGGGTGGTTGGGAGGTGCTAGGGAGCATTTGTGTCCTTAGAGTTTCAATTGTGTGCTTGAACACAGGGAGTTGTAGCTTCCATCTGGTTGCATCCAAAAAAACCAAGGTGATAGGGTGGTGCAAGGGAGAGCTATTGTTCTCTGTTATACAAGTCAGTGCCTATGTGACTGGAAGTTGGTTCTTCCATCCTGCTGGTGCTGGAACACTCAGGGATTTGGTTCTTCCTTCTAGTGGGTGCTAGAGAAACCAGGGAGTTGGTGCTTCCTTCTAGTGGGTGCTCGAGAAACCAGAGAGTTGATGCTCTCAGCAATTTTTTTCCTAAAAAATAGAGGTGGTAGACTCAAAGGGAGTTGGGGCTCCTAAGAATGATAATGTACACAAAATAAAGACTACTTATCATATCAAGAAGAAGATATTTTTCCCTTTATGGGTTTCCTCAGGAAAAATCTATCTCTGTATATTTCATGTGTGTGATTGATGTTGAATATTCTATTGCTTACTTCCCTGCATTGTTGTGATCATCATTAAGTGATCAGTAAAGATTCTAAAATGGGTATAATTGTTTAAGCTTAGTAACAACCGATTCACCCCCCCCCCACCACCTCTCAGTTGTCCAACAACACTAGCCATAGATAGATATTTTGTTAGTGATATTATGAGATTGCATGGTGTACCAAGGAAGATAATATATGATCGAGGATTTATATTCACTGGATGATTTTGGACTAGTTTCCAAGAAGCTTTGGGAGCGTAATTGAATTTTAGTACAACATATAACCCTAAAATAGATGAAAAAAATGAAAGAAAAAATCAAATTTTAGAGGACATGATTTGAATGTATGTGATGAATCAATAGAAACATTGGGAATTTTTTTTTCTTTTGGTAGAGTTTCTGTACAACAACAGTTATTAGAGTACAATAAAAATGACACCTTTTTAGTTTTTATACGAATGACCATGTAGGACACCTTTGAGTTGGGATATACTAGAGGATAGGGTCCTAGTGGGACCAGAAGTGATCCAAGAAATGGAGGATCAAATGCAATCCATAAGACAAAGGATTCAATGAGCGCAAGATTGAAAAAATAGTTATGTTGATGTGCATCACATTGACTGTAGTTTTGAGGTTGGTGACAAATTTTTCTTGTCGGTGAAACCACATAAAAGTTCAATTAATTTTGGAAAGGGTGTTAAAATCTCTCCAACGTTTGTGGGACCTCTCAAATTTGTGGAAAAGAAAGGACTCGTGGCCTACCGACTAGCCTTGCCTGATTATTTGAGGCATATGCATGATGTGTTTCATGTTTCATTTTTACGTCATTGTATTTTAGATCTATCACATGCTATTGACATGCATTCCTTTCAGGTATCAAACTATGGATATCTCATAGCGCAGTCGATATGCATACTAGACCATCACACTCGAAAGCTACGACGTCAAATAGTCGATCAGGTCAAGGTGCAATAGAACAGTTATAGTCCACACTCTACTACATGGGAGGACGCATATGAGATGCGTCAACAGTTTCCTTATTTATTTTGATATATGGATATATATATATATATATTAGTATCAGTTGTGTTTTTTCTTTCATTATTAGACAACACAAACTTTTGGACAAAGTTTAAAACAAGAGGGGGTGTATATAACATCCGGTTCCACTAATCACATTATAACATTGACTTATGCTTTGAGGAGACTTGTGAGCAAGTGATCCAGTATAAAACTTGGTACATTATGATGTTCAATTTGATTTATATTCTTATGCTTTGATTATGATTTATATTGTGATGAGCATTGATATTTATATGTTGTTTCTATATGTAACAACCCTTTCATACACAACACAAAGTAAGTAATTACAACTAAGTATATATTATTTTTTTTGATGAGATAAATGATATCAAACCATCCATTACCATAATTATATGAGTAAGGACAGTAAATTACAATGACAACAATTAGGAAATCTAGTTATTCATATTCAACATTACTATATTTTTCCAAAGAACCATAATGTATAACCTAAACAACATTATAGCAATAGTCAAGATGAAAATATAAATAACAATTTAATTTGCTTAATTCCTAACAATGTAATAACACCACGACAACCAAGGTTAGAAAAATTCAACGATTGAAAACCCACCCAATATCCTACACCAGCAAGGTTGGGATATTCAAGACACATAATCAACACTCATAGTCCAGGATTCATGTGATCAAATTTTACCATTTAATGTCTCGGGACTGACAGTTGTTCTGAGGAACATGAAGATATCTATTTCCCAAACCAATCATATTTGAAATACTAAACCTCAATTAATCCACCATCACAACATTACACTTAATTCTATAAATTTCATTCCTCAAAAAACAATCACAATTATGGTTACCAATTCATGGCTTTATTATAATATTTTGTCGCGACCATTATCATAATTCCAATTAACAATTTTAACTATAAGCACTGATCTTTCATGGTGTAAGGGATAATCATATTAATTCAACAACTTCAATTCACTACTATTATCAAACTATAACATCTACCAAGGGAATTCCAATTGAATGTAGATAAGTTCCAATGATAATGAATTCCATGTGTCTACTTTATTTTAATAATTGTCTGCTATAAAGATAAACAATTAAACGAGACACCTCAAAATCCAAAAAGAATGATGAACATTCCATTCCAATATAAAATTTATTCTTCAATCCCATGATTTCAATAATGGTTACTTTTCTACTTGAGATGATAACTCTAGAATCAAAATTGTTACGATCATCTAGTTGATGTAGATAACATCTTAAATGGTTGAGCTTCCCATAAGTGATTTCAATTTAAGAAACTTCTTACAAATCTAATTTAATATTATTTATCTTATAACATTTACAAATTTCTAACTAAAAGGAAGTTCTCAAAATTGAGACCACCACCTATTTGTAAGAATTGTAATGATAAAATTGAGACCACCACCTATTTTTGTTTCCTCAAGCCAAATTCCAAGCAACAAGTAATTGGCGTAATCATTCAAAGGGTACTTGGATGTCGACATCTGATGGTTTTCTTGAGAAGGTAAAATAGATCGATAAGTGAAACTCAACTGGCATCAAAGATTAATGGCTTGGAAGTAAATCTAGCCTGAATATAAAATGAGCATTCCTATCCATGTCAGTCTACTTAGCAATGTACATTGAGCTCCTATTTAGAACCACACAAAATAATGACTTGGGAGTTAACTTCTTGTTCATTTCTTATCATGATATTTTTGGTTTTCGTTGAGTTCGCCATACGTACGATTTTTGATATAAAGAGAATTTATATCATCTATTAACAGATCAAAATATGCGTTGATTGTGGCGCAGTCATATCTTATCACATAACCCTAACAACCAACTCATCTAATTCGAACACTTATCGCCAATTTGTTAGTAAGTACCACACCAATCACCAAGGTAAAAGCCCATGAATCCCTAAATTATGGAGAATGTGTCATCTATTCAAAGAATAAGTAATATAATTAAAAACAACAATAAGGAACACTCATGTATCGCATCTCTAAAATCGAATTCTATGGATTGTGCAGTTGTTAATGAACTTCAAGAATTTCTACAGGAATGGTGGTGTCCCTCTCATGGGTATTACTCTACAACTATAGTAAACTCTATAAGTACGGGAATATCTATCAGTACGGGAATATCTATATTAGAAATCATATTCTTTCTTCTCCTGATCATCGCATGGGAAACACCGAGGGAAGACTTGTTTTGATTTACAATAACTCGTTACTCAAATGAGATAATCTCTGTCAATGTACAGGTAAGGAATATATTGCAAGTAATCTGTCGATTACTTTATTATTTTGAAGCATCTCCCGACCATTCTGGAGTATCCTCTGATGGTAGTTTTTCCCTATAACTGGTAACCATGAAGGGTGCATACGCCCCTCCTACAACAGTTTCTTGGGATGAGCGAGGTAATTCGTATGGATATTTGAGCTGGGATTGGAGGGAGTAAAACGTTATCATTGCGATTGGGCCAATGTCAAGAGATAGAAATGGTACTTCTCAGGCTCATGGATTTGAATCAATGCACAGGCGTTATCACACTGGTTAATACTTGTGAATGCACATAATCCAGTTTAGTGATGTGCAAAGCGATGGCATCAATACATGTTGATATTAAGCTCTGTTTTTATACTAAAATCACTTGAGCTAGTCGATTCTGGGTTTGAACTTGTAACCCTTATTCTGTAATACACAACATTAAAATTTCTTTTAATGGTAATCTCCCATGTCACAAGATCAGTGGTGACACATCTACACATTACTTATCGATTAAATCTTGCAAAGAATCAGAAGGGATTTTACTCCTCCGATATATATATATTTTGAAATTCAAAGTTTCAATAGAGATTTGATACTAGCCAGAAGTAAATCCCCAATATTTTGATTTGAATCGATTTTACAATAAATGGGGCTAAGCATGTACATAAATAACATAGAACGGTAAACATGGATCAGATAAGACAATGAGGTAACTGAGAAAATGAAACTTCATCGATAAAATAACTAGTAGAATAATTAAAAAACAAATGGTTCTATAAATTTCTATTATGTATGAGAAGAAATTCTATAACCTTGAAACCAGAAAAATGTATTACTATCGAGTTGTCAACAAAACATATATTTAATATTTTCCAAGGAATGGAAATTACAATCAATCCATATAAATTAGTATCCATATTTGCAAAGCAGTATTCTAAAACATAATTTCAAAAAAAAATATCGTAAATGAGTATTAGTTGAAGAAGATGTTAGATGATGATCTTGATTCCAGAAACTTGTGCCTAGTCATTCCTTCCACCTCCAGAAACGTGTGCCCAGTCATTCCTTCCACCTGCTAATCGAAAGACTTCACTCGTACATCCTAGCATAACATATGTTATGGATACTCTTCTTCCCTCTTATCCCCTCGAGCCGCAAAGGGGCTACACACAAGAAAACAAAAAAAAATAGTAGCTCCAAGCTTAACTCGCAAGGAAGAGCTTCCACTCTTTATTCAAGCTCGGTATCCCAAATCTCACAAATAAAACACAGTCCACAATAATTTTGGCAACATGAACATACAAAGAATAATTCAAATATCCATTTTTCTTCTTCACCATTTGTTTTGTAGAAATTCCCTCACTGACACATGTGCTCATGCACAAATAATTAAATTTTTACATTAAATTAATTATGATTATTCATCCACACATTTTTCGCACTCTCCCCAAGTTGCACAAGTAATTACCATTTTTATTTTATTTAAAAAGCCAATTCCCCTCACATTCCCCAATGTGTTCCTATTTTTTCTCTTAGTTGTACCTTTGTTCCCCAAATTGTCAATTAATGAGTGTCTCCTAACTAGATCTTAGTTAGATTTGGATTAGGAGTCTTCTTTTAGTTAGACTAATGGTAGTTGGACTCTAGATTCTATTCTATGTGTACACCTATTCTCTCATATTTTATTTCTTTCTATTTTAAAAAGCCATTTTATTATTTTCATGCAAACATGTGCATTTTATCCAGTCTTTAGATTTTGTTCCTCTCTTTTCTAGAATTTGATTATTCTCCAACTCTTTTAACTTATGTCATAATTCATTTCCCTTAATTAAATTTAGACTTAGACTTAGTTTTAGACTTAGGCTTAGAATTTTATTGGGATTTATAATTAATAAATTCATTGTTTAATTTCTAGGCCACCTAGATTTATTGACAACTTTTTTTAATAATGCGACGTGCGTTTCAAGATGCACCTTCGTGCACCAAGGTTTCCACACGCCTTTGACTGGTTTTGGAAGTTTGTCCAACCCTTGGAGTCAAAGTTCCACTCATTCGACCTTGTGAGAGACTAAGGGATTCTAATAAATAAGGAATCTGTCTTATTGTGCACCCATTAGAATCTTCTCAAGTCACTGTCTGAGTGCGCCCTCACGACATCATGGACCTCTCGAACAAGGTAATAGTTAACCTACCATTCGGCCATGGAAGGAGTGCTAGTAGGCTATGACAGGGACGCTGCAACACCTCTCTCTCAATGTCTTGTTTCTGTGTATGGCCCCTCAACTCCTTATGTGATTCAGATTAGCAAGCATTCTCAAGCCTGTATCCACTAATAAAATCCCTGTCAATAAATCATCTGCATAAATCATATTTTAATCAATCATATGTCACAAGTGTGTAAAATAAAATACTCAATAAAAATACAATTTCCTCCCTAACTCAATATGGAGTCTAAGGAAGTCCATTGATTCCATCAGCATCTATAACCTGTCATGTGTCCTACACACTCAGGAAAACTCGTCATCAACATCTACCAATACATATAAATAAAATAACAATAAGTTACAACACATCATCATCATCTTGTATAATCCATAATCAAAACAAAATCACAATGTACCATAACTTGATCACTTGCACACAAGTGTCCTCAAAGAATAAGTCAATAAAAGTGTGTTCAGTAGAGAGGGATGTGAAATACCTCTTGTTTTAAATGTCATCCCGAAGTTTGCACAGTATATAAATGCAAGTAAATAAATTTATATGACATAGATCTATATCTCTAATCTATCAAACAAATAAGGAAACTATTGACGCATCTCATATGTGTCATCCCAGGTAGCCGAGTGTGGACTATAGTTGTATCACTAGATATTGACCTGATATACTATTTGACGTCGTAGTTGTCGAATGTTATGGTCTAGAATTCAAATGGGATCCGCCATGAGAGAAACCTCGTCCGACACATACAAAAAACTCATGTCATTAACATGTGAAGGATCACTAATATAATGTCTCAAAAGAGATACATGAAATACATCGTGCATACGCCTCAAATAATCAGGAAAGGCTAGTCGATAAGTCATGGGTCGTTTCTTTTCCACAACTTTGAAAGGTCCCACAAACCTAGGAGAGAGTTTAGAACCCTTTCCAAACTTGAGCGAACTGTTTTGCGGTTTTACCCATAAGAAAACTTTGTCGCCAACCTCATAACTGTGGTCAACATGATGCACATCAACATAACTCTTCTACCAATCTTGTTCTTATTTAATCCTCTGTCTTATTGACTGCATCTATTCTTCCATTTCTTGGATCCCCTATGGTCCTACCAGGAACCTATCCTCAATTCGATCCCAAATCAATGGCGTCTGACATGGTCGTTCGTAGAGAAACTCAAACGGTTCCATCTTAATCATACTATGATAGCTATATTTTTATGCAAACTTTACTAGCGGCAAGAAATCCTCCCAACATTTTTTTCGATCCATTACATATATACACAACATATCCTCCAAAATTTGTTTCTTTCTCTCTGTCTGTTCATATGTCTTAGGGTGATACGCTATACTGAAATTCAATTATGTTCCCAATGCCTCTTGGAAATTGGTCCAAAACCATCATGTAAGCATCGATCCTCAATCGGATATGATCCTTCTTGGTACTCCATGTAATCTCAGAATATCGTTGACAAATACTCTTGTTATGTTTGGTTCCTAATACATCATACATGATGGGATAAAGTGTGCACTCTTCATCAGAGTTTCCACTACCACGAAAATCGAATCATGCCTCCTTTTCGTCAGTGGAAATCCAACGATAAATTCCATCGAAATGACCTCCCATTTTGATTATGGAATAACGTGTGGTTGTAACAATCCTACTGGATGTCTATGTTCAGCCTTCACTTGCTGACGTTCTAGACATCTGGCCATGTAACTAACTATTTCTTCTTTCATTCCCTTTCATAAAAATAAAGGCTTTAGGTCTGCCTTCATCTTCGTAATTCTCGGATGAGCCATCTACACTGCTCGATGCGCTTCACTTAAGATCAAAATTCTTAATTCGTCATTAGGCGATACATAAATTCTTCCATTAAATCTCAACAATACATCATTGTCTAATGAATAGCCTTCATACTTTGGTATCATCATGGTATCTTGTCTAATATTATTCTTAATGTCCTTGTACCAATCATCGTCTATCTGTAAACTTATAATATTTTCATGAAGATTTGTCTTAAGCGGTATTACCAATAATATGCATGATCTCTGAATCAACACATATTCCACTATGTTCACCATTCCTTCAATGTGAGTAATATCAAAGTCGTATTCACTAAGTAATTCTTACCAATGCCTTTGTCGCACATTCAAGTCACTCTGTGTAAATATATGTTGCAACCCACAGTGATCTGTCTTTAATTAAAATTTTATTCCAATCAGATAATGCCTCCAAACTCTCAAGACATGTACAATTGCTAATAATTCCAAGGCATGCCTTATGTAGTTCTCTACATCCTTTCTCAATTTCCTTGAAATATAAGCAATCACTTAACCATCTTGCATCAAATTTGCACATAAACCTTCCTTGGATGTGTCAGTGCATACCAAGAATTATTTTTCCATGTCGGGGGCCTTTAGTATCAACATTGTCATCAACAACTCTTTAAGATTTTGAAATGATTCTTCTCATTTTTTAGTCCATATAAACTTCTTGTTCTTCTTCTGCAATTTCATGATCAGATTTTCTATCTTTGAAAAACCTTCAACGAATCATCAGTAATATCCTACTAAACCCATAAAACTAAGTAGTTATTGTACATTTGTCGGTGTTGGCCATTCCATAATAGGCTCTACTTTCGTTGGATCCATAGCGATACCTTCACCTGATATGATATGTCCCAATTAATGAATCTTCGATTGGTAAAACAACCATTTTGATCATTTCTCGTACAATTTTTTTCTCATAGACACTGTAGGACCAATATTAAATGTTTATCATGTTCTTCTTCCATTAGAGAATAAATCAGTATCTCATCAATAAATACTTGAGCAAAATTTTCCAGGTATTCATAAAACACCCCATTCATAAAATGCATGAATACCCCTAGGGCGTTCGTCAATCCAAATGGAAAAACTGTAAAAACATAGTGTCTAAATATCGTATTAAATGTTGTCTTAGGTATATATTATTCTTTAATTCGTAATTGGTGATAATTCGATCTGAAGTAAATCTTCGAAAACATCATCGCTCTTTTCATCTGATCAAACAAATCATCCATTCTTTGAAACAAACACTAATTCTTGATCGTCGCTTTGTTCAATTGATGATGATCAATAAAACGTCTCCATGATCCATCCATTTTTCTCACAAAAATAATTGGTACACCCCAAGGTGACACACTTGGACGTATAAGTCTCAAGTCCAACAATTCATTCAATTTCATTTTCAACTTCTATAATTCAAGCGTTGACATCCATATGGAATTCTCGCTATCGGTCCAATTCCAAGTTTCAAGTCTATTATAAACTCCAACTCTCTTTCGGGCAATAAACCTAGTAACTCTTCTGGAAACACGTCTACAATATTTTGCACTACAGGAAGATTTTCTAATTCTTTTGGATTTCCCTTTTATTTTAGTGCTAAGATTGCATATAGCTTGCATCCATTTCACATACACTTTTGTAGTTGTAGGGAAGAAATAAATCTCAATGACACCACCTGGTTCCTTCCTACAATCACTCTAATCTGTCCCAAATCATCCATCAAACTTAATCATTTCATCTTAGAGTTAAGTATCGCATCATGCAATTCTAACTAATCCATACCAATCACTACGTCATAAGATCCTAAGATCGTGACATAAAGATCTATCTTCGTTACAAAGTTTCCAAAGTTGATGCTACAGTCAATAACCCTTCCTCCAACCTTTTGTTTGGCCCTCGATGCCATTTTTATGTGCCTGAATGCGTCCTGCTCAACTTTCTTTACCTTAATTCTCTTTAGTGCTACATTAGACATAAAACTCTTTGTAGCACCTAGATCTATCAATATACTAAAATTTTGGTGTGAGATTGTACCCAACGTCTCGAGCACAGTGGATCGGTGCTCGACCTGGAAGTTATTCATTGTTGCATGTATCATGTGGGCCTTGCCCAAATATCCAAATATAGTCGGTCCTAATGATCCAAACGCTCTAGAATTCTCAATTGGACAATCTCACTCGTAATGTGGCTCTCCACATGTCCATCATCCAGTCTTTGGTCCAGTGCTCCTGGTCCCCGAAGTAGAAGTTGTTGGCTTAGAAGTCTATGATCCTGGTCTATTCTGTTGAATAAGCCTAAAATGTTTATGTTGTTTTGGATGTTGTTGTTGTTGTCGTTTTGTTCCTCTATAAGGACTCCTCTACTAAGGTGTCTGTCATAGCGGTCTTGTGAACATATGTCCTCTAGGCATATCTTGCTATCCAAATTTTTTTTCGAGTTGTTGTCTGATGCTACTATTCTCCCGAGGTTGTATGTTCAGTCAATATAGAAGGAGTCCTTCCTTAACCTTCACTTTTCATCTTCTCCTCAGCTATGAAGGCCTTTTGAACTACGTTGTGCAACATTTGAGACATTAGGATCCTCACCTTTGCATGAATGTTGAAGTTAAGGCCGAACAAAAACTTATTGACCTTTAAATTATTCATGTTTAGATGTGGAGCATACCTAAGTAGCTCCATGAATATGGCATTATACTATGGCACCATACGACCACCCTGTTGTAAGGTGTTGAACTCATTAATATGATGTTTGATGAATTCCTCGGACAAATACCTCTCACGAAATCATTTAGTGAATAGCTCCCATGACATGTCTTCGATGGCCATGTTTAGTTGGGGTAGGAGCATCTTCCACCAAAGTAGATAACTCCCTTTCAATTTGAAGACCTCCATGCAGACCTTCATGTTGGAGGTGTAATCATGAAATGTGAAGCACATCGCCATGTTCCCCAACTATGCCTCAACAACTAAGTTGTCTCAGGCACCCCAAAAATTCGGAAACTTCACCTTCTCGAGTTCTCTGTGTACACTACTACTACCATTCGAGCCGCATTGTGAAACCCCATTGGGCACAGATGCTCTCCCTTCATCTCGATCCTAGTGGTTGATCAAAGCCTCTAACTTCTTTTGGAAGGATCTCATCATACCTACCACATCTCCCACAACAAACTGCTCCTGCTCAGTGGTTTGATCTTCCCCCTGGGGTTAGACCCCTCCGACATAGATACTAACGGAGGTGTCACACCTTTCCTCCAACACCACATCGTCTACTTCCCCCGCGTCCTCTAACCATATTTACCTGCATGTACAATTTCAAAATTTAATTAGCAATATATTTTTAATCATTTATTTTACACAGTGGAAGGCGTAATGGTCCAATGTGGCAGGGTTTAACCCTCTCTGATACCATATGTAACAACCCTTTCATACAAAACACAAAATAAGTAATTACAACTAAGTGTATTTTTCTTTTATGAACTAAAGGATACAAAACCATCCATTATGATAATTATATGAGTAAGGACAATAAATTACAATGACAACAATTAGGTAATCTAATTATTCATATTCAACATTACTATAATTTTCCAAAGAATCATAATGTATCACCTAAACAACATTATAGAAATAGTCAAGATGAAAATATCAATAAAAATTTCATTTTCCTAATGCGTAACAATGTAATAACACCACAACATCCAAGGTTAGCAAAATTAAACAATTGAAAACCCACCCAATATCCTACGCCTGCAAGGTTAGGATCTTCAAGACACATAATTAGCACTCATAGTCCAGGATTGATACGATCAATTTTGACCATTTAAGGTCTCAGGACTAGAAATTGTTCTGAAGAACATGAAGATATATACTTCCCAAACCAGTCCTATTATAAATACTAAACCTCAATTAATCCACCATCACAACATTACACTTGATTCTATAACTTTCGTTGCTCAAAAAGTAATTACAATTATGGTTACCAATTCATTGCTATGTTATAAGATTTTGCCGTGACCATTATCGTAATTCCAATTAACAAATTTAACTATAAGCACTGATTTTTCATGGTGTAAGGGCTAATCATCTTAATTCAAGAACTTCAATTCACTAGTATTATTAAAGTATAACATCTACTAAGTGAATTCCAATTGAATGTCGATAAGTTCCAATTATAATGAATTTCAAGTGTCTACTTTATTTTAATAATTGTTTGCTATAAAGATGAACAATTAAAAGTTACACCTAAAAATCTAACAAGAAAGATGAACATTCCATTCCAATATAAATTTTAATCTTCAACCCCATGATTTCAATAATGGTTACTTTTCTACAATTAATATTAGAATTACTTGAGATGATAACTATAAAATAAAAACTGTTACGATCATCTAGTAGATGTAGATAACATATTAAATTCCTTAGCTTCTCATAAGTGATTTCAATTTAAGCAAATTATTACAAATATAATTTGATATTATTTATCTTCTAACATTGACAAATTTCTAACTAAAAGGAAGTTCTCAAAATTGAGATCACCGCCTATTTCTAAGAATTGTAAAAATAAAATTGAGACCACCACCTATTCCAAGCAACAAGTAATTGTTGTAATCATTCAAACGGTACCTAGATGTCGACATTCGATGGTTTTCTTGCAAAGGTAAAATAGATGGATAAGTGAAACTCAACTGGCGTCAAAGATTGAGGGATTGGAAGTTAAAGCTAGTCTTAATCAGAAAATGAGTCCTTCGTATCCATGTAAGTCTAGTTAGAAATGTTCATTGAGCTCTTATTAAGAACCACGAGAAATAATGACCTGGGATTTAACTTCTTGTTCATTTCTTATAATCATATTTTGGGTTGTCGTTGAGTTCGTCTTAGGTATGATTTTTTATATAAAGAGAATTTATATCAGCTATTAAAAGATCAATTTCTTATAATCATATTTTGGGTTTTCGTTGAGTTCGTCTTAGGTATGATTTTTTATATAAAGAGAATTTATATCAGCTATTAAAAGATCAAAAGATGCGTTGATTTTGGTGCACTTGTAGCTTATCACATAACCTTGAGAGCCAACTCATCTAATTAGAACACTTATCGCCAAGTTGTCAGTGAGTACCACAACAATTACCAATGGAAAATCCCACGAATCCATAAATTATAGAGAATGTGTCATATATTCAAATAATAAGTAATATAATTAAAAACAACAATAAGGAACGGTCAAGTATCACATCTATGAAATAAAATTATATGGATAGTAAGTCGTTAATGAACTTCAAGAACTTCTACAGGAATGGTGGTTCCTCTCTAACGGGTAGTACTCTACAACTGTAATCAACTCTATCGAACCGATCTCTATCAGTGTGGGCATATCTATATCAGAAAAAATCTTATTTCTTCTTCTGAGCATCACATGGGAAACACTGAGGGAAGACTTGTAATTTTCAAGAACTTATTACTCGAATGAGATAATCTCTGTCAATGTACACGGAAGCAAGATATTGCAATAAATATACTGATTACTTTATTGATTTGAAGCATCTCCAGACCATTGTGAAGTATCCTCAGATGATAGTTTTTCGCTGTATCCGGCGCCGCTCCTACAACAGTTGCTTGGTGTGAGCAAGGCAGTTCGTAAGGATATTTTTGTTGCGTTTGCACGGGGTAAAACGTTGGGGGTAGTGTCAAGAGATAGAGATGGTACTAAAATCACTTGATCCATGAGGGGCTACTAAAATCACTTGATCCATTCGATCCTGGGTTCGAACTTGTAACCCTTATTCTGTATTACACAACGTTAAATTATCTTTTAACAGACATGTTTCATGTCACAAGATCGGTGGTGACACATTTACACATTAATTATCGGTTAAATATTGCAAAGAATCAGAAGGGATTTTACTGAAATTTGAAGTTACAATGGAGATTCGATACTAGCCAGAAGTAAATCCCAAATATTTTGATTTGAATCGATTTACAATAAATGGGGCTAATAATGTAGATAACAAGGCTCAATTAAGATAGTGCGATCAGTGAGAAAATGAAACTTCACTGATAAAATAACCGATAGAATAATTGAAAAACAAATGGTTCTATAAATTTCTATTATGTATGAGAAAAAATTATTTAATCTTGAAACCAGGAAAATGTATTACTATACAATTATCAACAAAACATATATTTAATATTTTCCAAGGAATGGAAATTACAATCAATCCATATAAATTAGTATCCATATTCACATAGCACTATTCTAAAACATAATTTCAAAAACAAAAGTACAGTAAACGAGTATTAGTTGAAGATTATGTTTGATTATGATGTTCATTCCAGAAACTTATGCCTAGTCCTTCCTTCCACTTGCTATTCAAAAGACTTCATTGATACCTCCCAGCCAATGCTAGGGGTATTCTTCTTCCCCATAATCCCCCGAGCCGCAAAAGGGCCACACACGAAAAAATAAAAAAAATAGTAGCTCCAAGCTTGACTCCCAAGGGAGAGCTTCCACTCTTTCTTCAATCTTGGTATCCGAACTCTCATAAGTAAAACATAGTCCACAATAATTTTGGAAGAATAACCTTACCAAGAATAATTGAGATATCCATTTTCCTTCTTCGTCATTTGTTTTATAGAAATTTCTTCACTTACACATCATGTCCTCGTGCACAAACAATTAACTTTCTAGATTAAATTAATTATTATTATTCATCCTTGTCACACTCTCACCAAGTTGAATAAGTAATTACCATTTTTATTTTATTTTAAAATCCAATTTCTCTCACATTCCCCAATGTGTT
>JZKD02S0341865.1:158708-216550 GCA_000966675.3 Picea glauca
TTATATTACATCAATCATCAATCAATCAATACTTTGACATCAATCAATCACTTGACATCAATCAATGACATCAATCAATCAAACCATTGGCATCAATGACAACATGATCCAACAACAACATCATTCCACTATGGGGGAAATCTAGCATATGCTAGTTTTCCCTCTTGCACAAGTACAAGAGAATCTTACAACATCATTCTAGCATGGTGGAAAGCTAGTGTGTGCTATATTTCCCTCTTGCACAAGAATACGTGCATATGAACAACATCATTCCACCTTGGGAGAAGGATAGAAATTGCTAGTATTCTTTCTTTCACAAGCACAAATGCATCTCGAACAACATCATTACAAAGTAGGGGAATGTTAGCACTTGTTATTTTTCCCTCTGGCATAAGAAAAAACACATCTGGAACAATGTCATTCTACCATGGGGGAAAGCTAGTGCATTCTTCCCTCTTGCATAGGCACAAGCTCATCTTGAACGACATCATTCGACCATGGGGGAAATATAGTGCATGCTATATTTATCTCTTGAAAAATCCCATGCCCAAGCCCATCTCTAACAACATCATTCCATCATGTGAAAAATCTAATGCATGTTAACTTTCCCTCTTGCATAAACATGAGCACAAATATATCTCGAGCAATACCATTCCACCATGGCGGAAATATAGTGCATTCTATCTTTCCCTCTTGCACACGCACAAACTCATCTTGAACATCATCCCACCATGGGGACAATATAGTGCGTACTAGATTTCCCTCTTGCACAAGAATATACACATATTGAACAACATTATTCCACTATAGGGGAAAGCTATTACATTTTATATTTTTCTCTTGTGCAAACACAAGTGCATCTCAAACAACATGATTCCTCCAGGGGGTAAAACTAGAACATGGTAACTTTTCTTCTTGAATAAGCACAAGTGCGTCTTGAACAACATCATTATGTTGTGGGATTTAGTTTTCCCTCTTGAATAAACACAAACACATCTCGAACAACATCATTACAACATTAAGGAAATCTTTCACATTATAGTCATCTCTCTTGCACAAGCACAAACACATCTTAAACATAATCATTCCATCGTCGAGGAAAGAAAGTGCACACTAGCTTTCACTCTTGCACAAACAAAGGTGCATCTCAAACAACATCATTCTACCGTGGGGGAAATCTAGTTCCTTCTAGATTTTCCTCTTTCACAAGAACAAGCGCATCTCGAACAACATCATTCCACTGTGGGGAAAGCTAAAATGTGCTAGCTTTCCCTCTTGCACAATCATAAGCACATATTGAAAATCATTTCACCATGTGGGAAATCTAGCGTGTGTTGGATTTGCCTCTTGCCCAAGAACAAGTGCATCTTGAACAACATCATTCGATCATGGGGAAAATATAGCATGCACTATATTTCCTTCTTTCCCAAGCAGGAATGCATATCAAACATTATCCCACCAGGGGGGGAAACAAGCATGTGTTATCTTTCCCTCTTGCACAAGTAGGAGTGCATCTCAAACAACATCATCTCAGCATGGGGGAAAGCTAGTGCATGATATATTTTCTTCTTGCACAAGAAGGAGTGCATCTTAACTAGCATCATCCCTCTATGGGTGAAAGCTAGCATGTGCTTGTTATGAGGAAAATCACTCTATCGCATGGTATAAACCACAACAGAAAGAATGACATGCAAAAATCAACTCTAATCCCAATTATGCTATATAAAATAAATGCTAATATGACAAGATCAAGAGCCTACCTCATCTGGGCATCGAACGAAGACCACCATTGAGCACACAACTCAAAGCTTTACAACTACAACTTGTCCTCAAAAACTAAGATACGCAAGCATATGGTGATACTATACAATGTTAGCACATAAAATAACATAATCCATTAACATACATGACAAATACGCCCATGGAATAATAATTCAAATATTTGCAAGATATCAATTAGACGAGAAAAAATTATTTCTATTAAAAATGATCAACAAAAGTATATAAGTGAAAAACTTTCATTCCGGCACACATCAGAACCGAGAAACTAAGTCCCTCCAACGGGGTCTCCACCACTTCAATCCTCCACCAAAGGCAATCTCATGTAAGGGAGACAATGAGGGTCTCCAACAGATAAGAAAGATCTTGGAGGATGAAGAATGTGTTCATACTTTCAAGGATAAAAGGATGCTAACTCAATGTGAAGTGAAATTTCTCCAGAGTATTTTTGCTCTCAAAATTTGAATTCTCTCCCCCTTCCACGGCTTGGATATGGCCCAATTTATAGCCTTCAAATGGAACTTAAGGGCCAATTTGAAATGTTTCCAATATATGGAAGGTCAAGGATCATGGATCTCATGATGTGGCATAGAAACTTGACACAATTTTTTATTTTGGGCACAAAACCTGATGTATACGGGTTGTAACTATGTAAACTTCATATACACATGTTTTCTAACTAGTAGTGTGCATATATGTGGAAAAATATGATTTTTTGGCTCTGGAAGGAATAACAAGGAACTTCAATTCTTCATAGGTAAATGGAAAGACTCTCTGATCATGTTGCATGGGGTGCGGTAAAACTTGTTATAACATATGGCCCCTAATTTAAGAGGTGAGAGGAGTATTTTCAATGGCTGAAATACATTATAGTTCCCAAAAGTGGAGTGATGGAGACTCAACTCAAAGTGCTAGATGCTCATGTGAATATTACAATTCATAATGAATTTTTTCACATGGATGCCAATTTGAATTACACTACAAATCCATGTGGAAATATACCAAACAGTTGTTCATGGCCATGAATAGGCAATACAAAGTAGACACATGCCATAGGCTGCCATAGTCACGAACAAGGCCCAGTGAAAACTATACTCAAAATCAATCTGAAGATATTCCTATGCAATGGAGTACAATCTGATCTCCCATGATCTCTAAAGTAATATAGGTATTAGTCTAATGAACAACAACAAAGATACTATTGTAAACTAAATGTCTTCTACACGATATTCCAAAGGTGAAAGTCTACATTATGTGAATAGAGGAGTTGAATTCAAACACATTGAGACTTTGCTTGATTACCGATCATTAATGGATATCGTTACCAATGTGGGACAACCTACCAATAATGAAAGTAGGCATCAAGGAACCGAGTACATTCTTACAAGTGTGAATAAAGGTGTTGAGGTTGAACACTTGAAGAATCAATTGATCAAGAGACATTGTTGTATTCCCAATGGTCGATGGAAGGAGAACTTGCCTCTGATGACTACAAGCCTCTAGCTACTCATAGGACTCTAGGCTTTGTTTCCAAAATAAATGAGTTGAATTCAATGGAAGGAGACTCATTGAAAGGAGAGCATTGAAGCATATATCATCAGTTATCACAAGGTATAAATAAATATATTGATGATTTGGAAGAACTCAGATGAAGATTATGTTCACAAACCAATGAACCTATTCATCTCTCGCATGCACTAGATGCAAGTAGTGCATGAAAGAGACCCTCTGAATAGCAGCCAATAAGGAAAATTTCCGACAGAGGCGAGGAAACCACCAATAAGGATAATGGAAACCAAGACACAACACAAATACCAAAGTGTGAATAGATTTATTATCGTCAAACACAAGGGAAACCCCCCATTCATCAACCAATGAGGAGATCTCAACTGTTGGGTTCAAGGTTACTTACCCATAATGAAAGTAGGACCAGCGTGCATGGTAGAACTACAACTTCATGTGATTTTGAGACACATTGAGTGTATGGCCGACATGAAAACTCAAGAGTTTTGAGAAATGGACGACATAGGATTATAGACTTCATAATCTAAAAATAAGGGGTTGATTTGTTTTTCTATGCAAGCACCCTCTACTCCATTAAAATAAACTTCAGTACCTTTCTCAATGTCTTAGTTATGCAAGAGGATTTATGTGTCAAGTTTATGCTTCTTTTAGGTGTTTATTTGTGAGGAATTTTCAATGGTTAAATATGTTGTTTCAAGAATACAACAACAACATAAATTACAACAAATAATAACCAACAACTCACAACAATAACAACATTATAAAGGTGTTCACCCCCAACTGGGCTACATCTCCTTGAGCCTCCATCAATGGACTAGGCTCTCTAGGATTAGTTTGTAAATTTTTTTTTACAAGCTGCTGCTCAACTCCAATGCATTTACTGACTGTACCATTGGGTTCAGAATACATAAAAACCCCAAAATTGACTATTAGAACTCTGAAAACAAACCATGGCTCATCTGGGAATGACCTCTTCTACTGGTGGCCTTGAGCTTCCCTGATATTGCTTGTGGAAATAACACTTGTAAAAGACCTCAAATTCCTCTACAGCCTATCCCAATGAGTTCATAGCATATCAATTAGTCAAAAAAAACTATTCAGTAACTGAAAATGGACTTGGGATCTTCTGAGCATGGCCTCCTTCAATGGTGGCCCTAAGCTCCCTCGAGCTCTCTAGAACTTCCCTGTTGAAAAAACTATATTGGAAGTCTCCAATTGCATTTGAAAACTATACCAATGGATTCTGAACATCAAAAAACCCCTAGCTGGGCTTTTTCAGCACCTCATTTGGCCAAAAAATGAAGAAGATAGGCCTCCTGCAAATTCTCTCCTTCAAACTTGTTGTGTATGGTTCGCCAAAATGGAATCCTGTGTGAGTAACCTAGCTTCTGGGAATTTCCCATGACTAAACCCAGCACGCACATCGTTCCTGTGAAATGCGTCAAATTTTTGAACAATTAAGGAACCTAGCCCCCAAACCGCGGAGGTGTTGGGCGCATGGGGGACCATATGGTCACATCCCAACGTGATTTTAGGCCCTCGTTTCAAGTTTGATGGTCTTTACAAGTGGAAGGAACTGAAGTAACCATTTGAATGGTTTAAAAATCGCACAAAACTATGTGGCAAAGGGTCATATGGATAAGGCGCACATAACTGAAGGCTAGGGCTAAGCCCTAGCCCGGACCCACGCCCATAATGCAACATAATCAAACTTAAATATATATTGAAACATATATATATAACAAGAAACAATTTGTGGGTAGTGGTAGCCCATACTTTTTGAAGGTGTTCCACTGTGGGGGGAGGTCCAGTTTGCGATCCCCATGGGCTCCATAAAATTTTCCAAACAATAGGGTGCCATGTGACAACCCATGCTTGGGCCACATGGCACCACCCCATTTGCCAATAACCATGCCACATGTCTCAAACTCATTCGCCCACGCATCTGTCAAATCAACACTTTCCATGTCAACTTTCCAACTCATCACTTGCCACGTCATCTTTTCCAATTCATCTAACACGTGTGGGTCCGTACCCTACCACGTCATCCTGTACGGACTATACAGTCAACAAATTTTTTTTCGCCTGTTTGGCAAATCAAACATAACATGATATCTCACTCATCCGGTGTATTTTTGAACCCGTTCAAAGTGCATTGGGTTCATGAGGATGAGGCCTACGCTCCTATTGATTTTGAGGAGATTCTGAACACTTTGATTTTTGGGCTAAATTTTGACCCCTAGTCTATATTCTGATCATTTGAACAATAGCATGAGACAAATGAATAAATTAGGAAGAATAGAATTTGATGATAAATATTCATGATGCAGGAGGTGTCAACGAGCTCACCATAGGGACTGGAAGAATAACCAGATTGAGGAGTAAACTCTAAGTAACAAGCTCATCTTCCTAAGGTCATACTAAACCCAAAATTTGCATACTGATAGACTCAAAAGTTTGTGCTCTTATCAAAGGCGACATGACTGCTTCCAATATGAGATGATATTATTTTCCCGCCCATCCTTTTTTTTTCATATGAAAATGAATGTTTTGATACAAGAGAAGAAATGAGTGTCGCAAGTAAGAAACTAGCTCCAAACAGTGGAACATGCCTATGCTCAATGCAAGGAAGTGCATGCGAGGCATGGACACTCAAGGGAATGTTTCATCTTAGGGTATAAGGTGTCAAGCTGCAAAGGATATAAACAAGGCTCTTATTTTATAGTGATGAAAATTGTTTAGGTAATAGGCTTATAATGAGAAAGCGGGAACCGACAATAGGCTCAATACTACAAGCAGGATAATGGAATGCAATTACAACTTAACTCCAAAGAATGTCCTTTTTCATAGATTTAGTCCCCTAGGCCTGAAAAAGTATAAAACAACACCAGGAGAAATCTTCTAGCCACTAGTGACTAGAGTATTCTTTGTTTTAAATTAGTCTACTTGGTCCGAAAAAGGGTTAAACTTACACCAAATATATGTCCTTTCAAATCCATTTAACAATTGTGAAAGAGACAAGTTCACTCGACAACCTTTTCACTCTTTTGGAGAGTCAGAAAAGAGATTAACTAAGACTCGATGGAAGTCCCATAGGTATAGGTCAGAATGCTTATGAGTAACAATATGAGGCTCGAACACAAAGTCATATTGGAACTATAAGGGAGTCTCGGTCCTATGGAATAATCTTTGCATGGGCACCAAATGGGACAAATGTTCTAACTAAGGCACCCATGTTTGGTAAGTCTCTACGACTCAATAACGACACTTCTAGTAGTAGAAAGAAGGTTCATTTCCATTAATAAATGGGTTCGTACCTAAGGAATATTGATCGCAGTCATAGGATAATGCAAGAATGCAATATGGATTGATGACTTGGGTCGATCCTTCGTACAGGCAGGTTGGGGTTCTTAAAGTCAAGTGTGAGGTCCTTCGAGGTCAACCTTTCGAAGAGAGAGTTAGTCTCACGCCGCTGTCAAGAAATATTGAACTCTAATGAAACTGGGAACAAGTTAGGCATCCCAACCACCTATCTCATCTCAGAGCCTCAGGTGAAAAACGAAACTGGAGTGAAATCTAGAGTCACCCTAAGGGTCGCACTCGAACCGAGGCAGGTTTTCCCGAAGCCCCTCCCTGGGTTGAATGACCAAAATAGGAGCTTCGCATATGTTGGTAAAATAAAATACCTTCCAAATTCACGAATGGGCGATATGATGCTAAGAAACACAAAATACCCTTGACAAAACCACCAAAACCAACTTCTTCCACTACACTATTAGTCCACTAGGTCAAAAAATTGGAAAAAACTATGTAAAGTGGATAAAACTTTTCTATTGATAGTAAAAATAACCAATTTTACCATACCATTTGAGTTTTTGACCCACATAGTGCATTTTGGACCAATTTTCCCATGATATTCAAGTGCCAATTGCAGGAGCTATGAACAACAAAATTGACAATCGTCTAGACCAAGTAAGTTCTCTTTCCCTCCTCTTCATTTCTAGTGGTTTAAAATTTCAATTTAGTCCTCATTTTTTAAGTTTTAGAGGGTGCAAATTATGAAATATGGTGTACGTTAGATGTAGTTCATAATTATATACCCACTTTTCTCTCAACAAATTTCCCATTATTACAAAATATAATCCCTTCAAATCCTCACACATATCTCTCATATATATTGGATAACATATGTTATCCATTCCCCGTGATCTTCTCCTTGAAATAGGTTTGAATTATCTCCTCAAATATTGAAATGGTGGAGGAAGTATTCGCAAAGTCTTTTTTGAATTAATCCTTCACATATTCCTACACATTACAAAGCTCACACATTTTTGAGATATATATGAAAACATGTCGATTTTCTAATATTTAATCATAAATTCCTTTTTAATACTAAAATGAATAAAGTGGAAAATAATAATATGAAACCCAAATATATTTATGAAAATGATATCATGAAAGATTAATGGGGTGATCAAATGTGAATAATGATGAAGGGAAAGGTGGATGAAAATACGACATTTCTGAGTCCCAACATACCCCCCAATTGAACTTGTTGCATGTCCTCATGCAATTGTGCATGGATATTCTCAATAAATTTTGGCATATGAATTTTGGCTTTGAGTGATGATAATGGATGTTTCCAGGATGAGAATGACATCAGTAACAACTGTCATTTTCTTATAGTTGGTTTGTGTGTGACAACCATGAATATAAAGAAGGTTGGTTCTTGTGTTAACAACATTTATTTTTTTGTTTGTTCTCTTGTTGATTTGATAATAATTTACCAATATACTTACTGAAAAAGATAAGCTATCAATGTGCATAAGGAAACATCATTGATTATAAGAAATCCCTTTTTCATATTTGTGAATCATGCCAATATGTATATCAATTCTTATGAAGAAAAGTGAAACAGAGTATCATTGGAAAAAAAATGTTGGTAAATGGTAAATGAGAGGAAAAATCGAATGATGGTAGTAGAAAAATGGAGTGATGATAGTGAATAAAGTCCCCTACCTCCCAACTGATTTTGTTGCATGTCCACATGCAACTTGGCATGGGTCATAGAAGTGAAAAAGGAAATGGAGCTTGGTGAGGGAATTTTCCAAATTATTCATTGCTAGCAGTTGAGGAATTACATGATTAATGTTTACCTCCACTTACCCAAAATTTTGATGAACTATACAATAGGAATATAGATGATGTGGCTGCTAGAGCATGGAAGATGTCACTGCTTCAGGATCATGAAAATGTAACTTCGAATGTTGTAGCTACAACTGTTGTAACTGCTGGATGAGAGAATGTGAAGTGGAGGAATATGAACTGATGTTGATGAATCATGGGAAAGAGGAAGTATGAAGGTGGAACTATGGTGCTCTCATATAGATGAAGTTGTTGAGGGAGTCATGAAACAATGCATACTCTTCACTTGCTACAACCCTTATGGTACAATTCTAGTCATGCGAATAAATGTGTTGATGTCGAGCATGAAGATAAATCATTGGATTATTGTCCATTGATGAATGTCGTTAACCAATGCGAAGAAAATTCACCATTGATGTCAATGAGTGACAAGGTACCCAAGTACATCTTGTGAAGTGTGAATGAATGAGATGATGTCGAGCCACTTGCAAGATCTAACGATCAAGGGACATTGATGTATTCCCATTATTGTCAGCGAGAGAACTTTCCATTAAGGCATGCAAGCCTCTAGGTACTCAAAATGGACTCTAGTTTATATACCAGATAAGGTGTTGAGGTCAATGGGGCAAGACTTGTTGAAAGGTGGGCCTTAAGGAATCCCAGATTAGTCAACATGAGTTTTGATAAAAAAATATTGGTAGGATTATAAGAAATATCCTAGTAGCAACAATGTTTATGGAAAGGTAATGTAGTCATGGAAAGGGAGATAGATAGTTTTATTGACAAAGAAAAATGAACTAAAATAAAGATAAAGAGATGTATGTGACTCAGAAATATAAGCATCTGCGAAGTCATGAAGGATAATTCAATGGAAGATGGGCTTCAACACAGGGTTGAACAATCTGTTTTGAAGGAGAAATGGGAAGAAATAATTCATGACACAAAGTGGTTTTATGAATGGTTGTTCTGTAATAGAAAACACCATGATGTGTAGAATGAGAATCAGCTCCTTCAATCTTGCAACAAGCATGCTTTTCATAAAAATATTTTTGATCCTTGAAAATCATTTCAGCATGAAATGCGATTGTGTCTGAAACATGAAAAAAACCTTAGTACAATTTTCTACATGAAAACTTGTGAGAAGTTCAAAAAACATAACATGCAGAAAGAAGTACAAATGAAGCAAATTAATAAAATGTGTTTTTGTGCCAGTTGTCATTGTCAATGCACACGTGTTTGTTTCGTCGTTTTACATCTTGAAGTGATTTGAGACAAACAAATTATCTGAAAGAGAAAAACATGTTTGGATATTGTGTCGAGGAATGAATGATATTTTCATTTGCAAATTTCATTTGTGTTGTTTTTTATTTTTGTAATTTCTTTTCTCTTTTACGAAATTTTTTGTTTTATTAACTATCTAAAAGAAAGAAAATTGCAAACAAAACTTCATTGAATAAAATTCAATTGAAAAAAAAAATCATCAAGCAAAAACCATCAATGAAAATTAGAAAATGAAAATTATTGGCCCGTATGAATCCCTCTCATAGCATGGCAAAACCTTACAAAAACATTTTATTCAACACTTGTTAAGTTGCCAATGTCGGGTCAATCTTGTAGTGGCAGTAATATGGAAAAAATAAAATCGGGCAAGCAGGTACTTATAGTTTTAATTGTTTTCAAACTGTTATGCGAAACTTACTAAATAATACAAAACCGAGGTTGCAAAGTTCAATCATCATATAGAAACTTCCATTTTCTCCACATGCAAACAATTTTCAATCTATGTGCGAGAAAGTAAACGAGAAACGTAGGATTCAGAAATAGTGGAAAATGAGAAGATGACCACCACCTTTTTAGGTTTTGCATCTCAAATCTCAAGTCATAGGAAACTACTACTCAGGCCATTGAAGAGGTGTTATGCCCAATGCAGTCTCATGGTTGGCTCTGCAACAACTTGTTATCAATGTAAAAAACTCAAGAATATCATGAGAGGAAATTGCAGAGGCAGAGGGTGTCTATTAGATAGGAGAGTGTTAGGATATGGAAATTCATCAAAGAATGAGCAAGAAAACAATTGGTTGTGTATGGTTAGAACTGGTAAAATGGGATCTCGATGGATAAAATAAATTGGATATCGACAATATTTGAAATTAGATGTCGCCCATTGACCATACCAAATCCATAGAAGATGTGTCCCAATCAACCGGGCATTGATAACACTCGTTCCCTCGTGGAAAACCCGTATCCCTATTTCCAATCGAAATCCCTTTTGAGAATGTGTGTTTTGTTAGAAACACACTCAGAGACTTACGGGTAGAATATCGCTTCCAATTTTTGGGAGTGTTGCAAACCTAATTTAAGATATGACGTGAAGGCTAACGATATGGAAATAATGTCACCAATCATCGTTAAATATGGAATAATATTATGGAAAATCGAATTGATACACGATCAAACGATAAATGGTATTTAGTCTTGCGACCTCCGGAAAAAAAATCTCTTTGTTCAGTTGAATGTACACATGGATCCCATATCAAAGATATGAGGAGATAAATATTTATAGAAAAAATTGCGTTAAATGGTTACTATCGTTGAAATCATACAGTTCAGAATGAATCTAAAAATGGATCTTCTTACCTCATCGTTCCCTCTCAACATGCACTTACCCACCCATTCCTTTAGCCAATTATACCAGCAAATCCACTGAAGCATGCCCCTTTATCCCATCCAAATCTTCCCTTTTATCTCCCAAGAAACCTCAATGTGTACCAATCACTAGACAGGAACATTCTAGTTTGACCAAGCAATTCCAACAACTATCACACCCAGCCTGACCACGATGAATCATAGACATCATTTTGTGCCATCACTAGTCATCACCAACATCAAAGGTTGCATTTTCCACACTATCAGTGGTTGGAGTTAACCAAATATACGATCCACTAGCTTCAATCTATCGTTTATCTTGATTTTTCATCAATGAATGTACCAGGTAGACAAAAGACATTTTACCCCATCCACAAAGCAGTGTCAAAACAAACATTGGGCACAAAGGTAGAGGCAATTAATCATGCAATGAACCTCATGAATGTAGGGGCCCCACCCCTTGCATCAGATATGAGAAATATTTGTCTTGATATAACAGATTTAGACCTCAGCTCTCATGAAATTACAAATTGCTTAAGTTGTTTATTTGTTTGATCAAGATTATGCGGTGGTTTCTATGCATTTAAAATTTATGATATTTTGTTTGTTTGAAGGGTTATTTTTAGGCATATACATGATAAGGGAAGAGAGAAAAACAATGCGTTGTTGCCACACAAACCAAAAATAAACCAAGCCGAAAGTTAAAAACAAGATTGGACCTTGGGAGGGTTGTTGCGTGAGAGTTATGTGTAATTGTTTCTATCACCTTCATTGATTAGTTATGGGCCTCTTATCTTGCATAAATTGTAGACCTTCTTATTCATTTATATTACTTATAATATATATATATATATATATATATATATATATATATATATTAACTGTACATATTGTTTTATTATTTTGATTGCAGACAGAAGGATGCACAAATTTTTATTTATGTATTTTTTTTTTCTATTATGTTTTAAAATAAATAAAAATAAAAATTGACTTTGCAAACTTATTAAAAAATTGTTTGCAAATGGAAACAAATTGTAGATGAAAAATAGATTAGGCAATTTTTGCATCGTAAATCAATTAATCTTCCTGAAATCAATCATTGATCCTACTTTCTGATCCTCGTGATCGCACGTAGAGAAAAGAAGAGAATAATTATTCTAAAAAAATAAAAATTAAAAATTAAAAATAATGTCCTACCTACATTAGAGATTAGAGATTAGTTATGTGTAGTCAAATAGCCAATTAGAGATTAGAGATTAGTTAAAAAATAAAAATAAAAACTTAAAAATTAGAGATTAGTTATGTGTAGTCAAATAGCCAATGTAGCCAAGCACACAATAGTAATAAGAATATGTTATCTTTCAATTTCAAAAATGAGAAACAAAAATATGTATAAACCTACAAAATTAGCTGCCGAAACTCTAAATTAACAAAATAAAAAGAAAAACTAAATGGAACTAATCTGGTACTTGCTTGAAAACATTGTTCGATTAGGCTTTCGTAGGCACAATTTTTCTTGCTCAGATCATGTTCCATCTCCTCGTTGTCCTCCTCGACCTCCTGCTTGCCTAATTGTTATTCATTAAATATGCAATATTCTTCATATGTTGATTCTTCATTCGCCTCTAGAGGAGTAATTAAGCTTTCAGTTGTTGTTAAGATCTCCTCTTCCAGAGAAGAGGAGGTCCTCACTTTTGTTAGGATCTGAGTGAGTTGTTCCAATATTAAACGCATTGTTAAACTATCTTGTTAAAGAGATTCTTACAATACCCAAAACTGAAATCTAAATGAAAAACCTAAAGAAAAACACTATTGCTGTGAGAAAAAAAAAACACTTACTCTTCACAGTTGCGGAAAGCAAATGCTCTTGTTGAAAAAATAAATCACACTTGCAGAAATTAAACACTCTTGCAGAAATTGAAATTCACTCTTACATAGTTGGCAGGGAGAACATGAGGACTCTTCAATCAAGTAGTTGTTGTGACCCCTTACCAAATCATGTAGATCACACTTGCATGAAATGAAAAAGAAATTGATACCTCAATCCATCATGCTTCCCTAGAAACAACGCCAAAATGTTGGGCTCTAAATATTTCTTGAAAACAACCTTAGTCTCACATTAGTTTATCAACCAATGATTTGTCTTCTCTTTCAAGAATGTCAACAAAGTCCATGCACCTATATAACCTTTATACATCAGCCAAAGGTAGGTGTTGGAACAATCATTTTACTTGTTGCCTACGTAGGTTCTTACCTTCCGTTTTCAATACCTCATCCTCCATAGCTGCGACCTATGATATGCAGTTGTTCCATCCAAATGAACAACACTACCTACACAGGGAACAACAATCGTAACAAAGGGAACAACATTTTTTTTGTTCAAATGAACGACACTACCTGCAAAGGGAACAAAAATCGTAACAAAGGGAACAAAAGTTGTTCCGTTCAAATGAACAACTAAAATATTGATCCGAACTAATGTCGTATTAATTGCATTGTAGTACTTTCCCAACCATTTAATTTGTCAATATGAGGCTCGTAGACTTACGAAGCACACACACAGTATATGCAGGATTAAAGCTAATTTAACCTAATATTATGTTAAATCTACAACTAAAATTGAATCATTAATCTAATGCGGGAATCTGAAACACACAACTTGGAATTGAATTGCTAAAACACGTGATTGAAATGAAATTGTGTGAATGAAATTAACTTGAAATGGAAAATTGCATTAAATGAGAAACAACATGTGAAGAGAAACAAGACGACACATGTGAGCTCACATTAACATTAAATCAATCTCAATTACATCACAATGATCAAATGAAAAAATAATTAAGTTAGGAAACTAATCCAAAAAATGACTAATTACTTTCTCCTCCTAATGATTACTCCCTCATGAAGAGAGAGAACTCTCTTTTATACATGAGAGCTTTGAAAATAAGATAATCATCTCATAATTACAAATCCACTTTTCTCTCAACCAATTTCCCATTATTACAAAATATAATCCCTTCAAATCCTCAGATATATCTTGGATAAGATAGGTTATATATTCCCCATGATCTTCTCCTTGAAATAGGCTTGAATTATCTCCTTAAATCTTGAAATGGTGGAGGAAGTATTCAAGAAGTCTTTTTTGAATTAATTCTTCACATTTTCCTACACATTACAAAGCTCACACATTTTTGAGATATATATGAAAACATGTTGATTTTCTAATATTTAATCATAAATTCCTTTTTAATACTAAAATGAATAAAATGGAAAATAATAATATGAAACCCAAATATATTTATGAAAATGATATCATGAAAGGTTAATGGGGCAATGAAATGTGAAGAATGAAGAAGGGAAAGGTGGATGAGAATATGACATTTATAAGTCCCAACACATAGTAGTAAATTATAGTCAAGGGGTGCATCAACCACCTTGACATCAACCTCCACTGTCTTTCCACGTAACTGGACTGCAAAAGAAGAAAGCATTTTGTGGGGTCAAAGAGAAAGACCATCAAATGCGGTCAACATAGTCATAGATTGAGAGAGATTTGGATAACCAATGGCTTTCCAATTGGGTAGGGACATCACGCATGTTGTAACACCTTCATAAATAACAATGTGTTTGATGGTATACTTTGAGTAATCCACATGGATTTTAAAGGCCACGTGGTAAGGAAAGAGAGGCTGAACATTCATGACATCAAACTTTACAATATTTGAGCCACACAGGTCTAGAACTCCTAACGTATATAATAAGGCATTCCTCTGTGAAGGACATGCATAGAGAACCTCCAAATATGACATTACACAAGCGATTTGACCTATATCTAACTATCAAATAGTTCTGGGAAGCTTTGGCATTAGGATTGTGGGCAGACCATTTTAGTACTCCTTTCAGAATATGAGGTGGGGGCTCTAGATTTTCGATTTGCAAGGGTGTTTCTGGAGGAGGGGGAGACTCTAGACCTAGAACCATCTATCAAGAACCATAGTCATGAGATCGAGTAGATACGTTAATCTATGACTTAACCATATTAACAAATATACAGGCACTTTCATGTGTTGAGGGGTTTTTATTCCCACTCGACGATTTCTAGTATTGGAGGAACTCGAAGCCATGTGCTAATTATGTGGAAATAGATTAGTCAGCACAACGGGTGGTTGAGATAAGAGCCTCGAGGCTTCTTGAAGTTTTGGGCATAAGTGGGTAAGGTGATCATCTTTACAAAGTTTACAAGGAAACTTCACCTTCCTCTTTTATTTCTTTCCCTCACAGGCATTGTTATTCGATTTGTTGTTTTTATTGTTGTCCTTGTCTTTATTATTATTATTCCTCCCACCCTTATGATTATTACCACGTCCTTTCCTTCTATTCCCTACTGGTTATCGGTTACCATTTGGGTTGGTTGATGACTGTATAGAGTTCACATCCACCGAATGAGTGGGAGTGGAGGATGAATATGAAGCTCGTCCTTCTATGGACTGGATTAGAGACAACGCCTTCAACCGGCTCATCACCAAGTCTGTAGACTTAGTATTTGCAAAGCCTATAATGCCATCAGCATGAGGCCCAGGATTTTTTCTTAGGTCGTTATTTGACCTCAGTGCGTCAGGAATAATTTCATACAAGATACAAGATTGGGCATATATGAGGTCGAGTTGCTTGGCTTTGAAGATAGATTCTTCCTTTGATGTTACCGCAAATGTAGAAACATCATTTGAAATATAAGGCAATAGGGATTTGAGGAACCACTCCAACAGAAACTTTGGAGGAATGTAAGCTTTAATCAACCTCTTCCATTTGCGCCACTCTTGGATATGGTCTGAGATATGTGTGGCCTTATCCTGGTGGAGGGTTGACATGAGTTATATGTTGGCATCATAATCAACTAGCAACTGGAAGTGGTTGAGAAAGACTAAAACCATCTGATTAAATTTTTTTATGTTCCCCCTAGTATATCAATGTACCATTTCATGACAACTCTCATGAGGGTGCGTTGAAATAGTCTCAAATGAATAGAATATTCATTAAAATAAATGAATGAAAACCAAAGATGAAAATTAGTAACATGGTAACCTAGATCCTCGCTAATCTTTCCCTAGAATTTTAGAATATCTTGAGGAAGCTTAGTGGGGACAAGGGGCCATGATAGATCATGATGCACCTGGTCATTCATTAATGTTGACAAATCTAGCAGATTAAGCATGGACATAAAAAGGAGTCGGGGTTGTGGCATCTAAGCCCATGCTCCCGAGTATACATCATGGCCCTGTCCAAGAGTATAATATCCTCCTCCAAACTGATTCATAAGAGGTTGTGTGGGCACCATACCTGTAGGATCAGTATAATGAGGGTTATAATTATTTCCCCCAACCAAAGGAGCTCCAGGATGGGGATTACCCATAGTATGAAATTGACCTCCTCCGGGTTGAAATATGGAGGATAGAGGTGTATTATTCATACAAAATGTGTCAATCAGAATTGGTGTGGAGGAGGAAATGGGAATGGATGAAACATACAAAGTGGCTTTTCCACCCTGTTGACTACTCCATCCAGGAGCATTGAGACCAGGATTAGATCCGAAAGAAAACAAAGGCTAACCCCCAACCTAAGGATTCATATGGGGAATTTGACTTCCACCAAATGAGAGAGGAGTATACAGAGGGGCCATGCCACCAAATGAGAGAGGAGTATACAGAGGGGCCATGCCCCCAAGTCCAATACTAGGATTTGGATTAGTCGTTGGAATGGAGGATGAAAGTTGAGATGTCATATTTGGAATACCAAAAGAGAAATGGTTAGAGACCGAAGGTATGGACTGAGAATTGTATCCAGGTGTACCAAAAAGAGACATGAAAGGGTTCGTTATTATGGGTTGAGTAGCAACCATAGGATGGATAGGAGAAATGATGGGAACCTCTGGTACTCCAACCTGCGTAGCTTAAGGAGTCAAAGGAACCCCATTAAATATAGTAGGTATCAGAGTCAAGGGACTCCCAGTTTCATTCAGACTTGACTCAGTACTCATACTTGTATAATCATAAGTCTGGTAGGTGGAGGTGTGTGTACCACATTTTGTAACTTTGCGCCTCTTAGAAGGAAAAGACTCGAGGTGTGGTGGTAACTTCAACAAACGGTAATACCTACGAGGAAGATGGTCTGGCTCCATGATGACTCAAGACTCGATATATATAAAAAGAAATCCTAGGGCCAACTAACAATTCGAGAGAACACCAAAATAAACAAAAAGGCCAAATGCACACAAACAAGATATAGTAGTTGAAAAGGGGCCTCTCGCACTAGAGTAGCTATGCCTAGCCCCAAAGGGGCTTGAGACTCCCTTCAAAATATTGGAGGTATCATAATCGGTTATAAGGGCCCTCGTGGGATTAATAGCGTAGTCAGTTAGATCCCCCTAAAGAGGTAATCCTCCATAAAGGTTGTGTGTTGTCTGACCCTTCTCTTACTCGGGGTACCTGTAGAATAACCTGTGCAAATAACCTATGCGACTACCTATGTCAAGAAACTAGAGCCACCATGATATAACCAATTCACATTCAAACAATCATAAGTCAGGTCCACCGTATGGGAAGAGTAACAAAGACAAAAATATTGAAAGCATCGCCTCTCAAGGAGGTAAAGGTACTAAAAAGACCCCTAAATATGAATAAATCACTAGAAATATCTTTCACACTAAGAAGGTATTAGAGGGATATATTTGCAACCAACTTTGTGTGACCTCTTGCTTAAATATGGTATGAGCAGAGTGTCCTGACGTCACTAATTACACAATGGATTTCACCACTCCCTGGCCAGTCACATATGTTTAGTTTAATATCCTTGGAGAAATTTACTCACAAAATCCTATTCCAAGGCCATATATCCTATGATTGTTTGTGTACTCTAGAAAATAAAATTGTTTCTATTCAATTTTAGTTAATTAGTGTTACTGTTAATGTCTTGTCTTTACTCAAGAGATGTGGTCATGAAACTGATGATATTATGAATCAACACATAAAAGAAATGAATATGAACATGGTGCTAAGTTCTAATTTTAAAATTCTCAAAAGATGGTAAGATTTTTCAAATGCAACTTTCAATGCAATTCCATAATTTCAATGAGATGCAATCTTTACACAAATGTCAAAATCAATACTCAATAACCAAAAGACAAAATTCCATAATGCAAAATGAGTAAATTTTTTGTATTTTCGATATAAAGAAATGAAAATGAAAGGACTAAATATCATCTTGATATATATACCCTACTTCAAGAAAAAAAATACAATCCAAATAGGATACCAAGAAGAAAACACTTAGACCAATATGCAAGGACAACCAATGAAAAATATGATAATAAAGAAAAAACCGCACAAAAATTAAACCAAAAGAAGGTTTCCTATCACTCTGTAGGCACTCAACAGTTAGGAAAGAGACCCAAGAAGACTTAGCAACCATTAATACTCACGTATAAAACACAAAACTCAACCAAGAAGCCTAAAATGTTGATGTACACGATTGTTTAAGGAAAACCCATGTATGTATGCTCCCTATAGAAGGACAGATTGCGTATGTATGCATCTGCCAAGGGAAAACCCGTGTATATGTAATAAAACACTGACAAGGAAAGGATTAATCAAGGAAAACTTAGATGCAAAGTAAAAATAGGTTGTCAAGCAATTAGGAGACAAGGAAACTCAGGCTAATAAAGAGAAATTCAAGGAGAAAACACTCAAAAACCCCAAAACAGAAGATTAATCCCCAGTATGGCCGCCAATTCTGTTACGAGGAAAATCACTCTATGGCATGGGGTAAACAAAAACAAATAGAATAACATGTAGTAATAAACTCTAATCCCCAGTATTCTATATAAAATAAATTCTAACAGGACAAGATCAAGAGCCTACCTCATCCAGATGTTTGATGAAGACCACCATTGAGCATACAACTCAAAGATTTACACCTGCAACTTGTCTTCAATGACCAATATACACAATAATACGGTGATAGTATATAATGTTAGCATATAAAATAACATAATACATTAACATACATGACAAATATGCCCATGGAATAATAATTCAAATATTTGCATGATATCAATTGGATGAGAAAAGAGTATTTCTATTAAAAATGATCAGCAAAATTGTATAAGTGACAAAATTTTGTGTCGATACACATCAAAACCGAGAAACTAAGTCGCTCCAACTGGGCCTCCACCACTTCAATACTCTACCAAAGACAAGATCATGTAAGTGATACAATGAGGTTCTCCAACAGGTAAGGAAGAGTTTGGGGGCTGGAAAATGTGTTCATAGTTTCAAGGATAAAGGGATGCAGACTCGATGTGAAGTGAAATTTCTCTAGAGTATCTTTTCTCTCAAAAGTTGAATTATGTCCCCCTTCCATGGCTTGTATATGGCCCAATTTATATCCTTCAAATGGAATTGAAGGGCCGATTCAGAACATTTCTAGTATATGGAAGGTCAAGGATCATGGATCTCATGATGTGACATGCAAACCCGACACAATTTTTAATTTTTGGCACCAAACCTAATATAAATGGGTTGTAAAGGTGAAACATCCATATACACATGTTGTCTAACTGGTAGGGCATGTATATCTAGAAAAATTGATTTTTTGGCTCTGGAAGGCACAACAAGGAACTTCAGGTTTACATAGGGAAATGGAAAGACCCGCTCAGCAAGTTGCATGGTGACACAGAAGCATCTTTCCAACTCGACAGATGCGTTAACAAATCAACATGCCAACACACATTTGGAGATAGGGAAACATACTGACCCTCTTTTTTTCAAAATTCAAATTATAAAATTAAGTTAATTTAACATATGGCGACTGCAATACTAAAGAATGCAGTAGAAGAGAGAGAAGAATTCCAACTAGAGGAACAAATGATAAAATATGGAGATATTCCAACAAAAGAGGAGCTGACATAAATCAATATGTCAGAGGAAGAAGCTGAGTAGATATTCAGTAAGGAGACTGTAGAATTGAAGTCTGCAACAGAGTGGAAAACTAGTGCCACAAGAGGAGATGAAGACAACATGAGAGATCAAGTAGATCTACCCACTGATAAGTATGGAGAGGAGAAAGTGCAGTAGATAAGACTGCATAAGAAGAGCCAACCACTGGAGTACCTAGATAGGGTGATAGAAGAGATCAGAAAGATAATGTTGAGGTCAACACATGAGACTGTTATTAAGGAGAAGCTAAGCAGAAGAGATCCTACCATAACAACAAGGAATAAACAACAACAACAACAAAACAACAATGGAGAAGGTAGACAATTCCAAGTAAGAGTTTGGGATCCAGGTGGATTTCAACGGAGCTGGAGAGCTCATGAGTAGGAGCTCATGAATTTTTCACAGCAGTGGAGTATGATGTAGGAGCATATTTCTGACTCGACAAATGCGTTAACAAATCAACATGTCAACACGCATTTGGAGATAGGGAGAGGCATCGACCCTCTCGTTTTCAAAATTTGAATTATCAAATTAAGTTAATTTATGTATAAGGTCAATAAATGCCAAAGCCATGCCTTTGGACAGGTGTGGATGGGTTCATCGAAATAATTAACTGTAAATAGGTCTAGATCCATGTCAGGTCTGGATCTTTGTTCAATGTAATGATTCATAGGGTTAAGGTGTCTTAACAGAAATGTTGATGGCACTAAGGAGGTGGAGAGGATAAGCTCATAGAGCCCTCTTTTGTAAAAAGAGAGATCATTTTGTATAGAGATGAGTTTTTTTTATTAGATTAGGAGATCATGAGATAGAGATAGAGATCAATAGAACAGAGTAGAGTAGAAGAAAGACACAGAAAATAAATGCAATATTATGTAATTTGTTTTCATGAATGAATAGAATAGACAAAATTGTCCCAAATCCTTGGACTATGTTCATTTTATGTGTGAATGAATGAATGTTATATTCTATGTATGTCGTTTATTTCATTTCGGTCATGTGTGATTGTTCAAGAGTTAATCATATGAGTTCGTGAAGAAACTGGATAAGTTTCAATTGTTTCTCTTCTAAAAATCGTATGCAAGGTGTGCATATCAAATGAAAGAATTGCATATCGAACGTAAGGAGTGCATCGATTGAGTCTCAAATTGACTCATAGGATTTCAGAGAGAAAAATGAAACATAAACCAGGTGCAAGGAGTGCACAACATAAAGAAGAAACCAAGCATCGAAGAACCAGAACAAAGGAAATCCAGGTGGGCGAGAAGAATTTCTTTTCAATAAATCCTTCGATTTGAGTTATCAAAATACCGAGAATGCAATGAGTGCATGGGAAGTCAGAATCCTTTAAGGATCAAGATCAGAAGGGATAACACTTTTCAGAAGTGTTGACGAGATCCAAGAGTCAGACTCATCGTAGGAGAAAAGGATCGAATCCTTTGAAGACTGATAAATCTTCTAAGTCGGAAGAAATCATAAGCTCGAGAGGAGGAGTGAGAGTGGTCGTTGGATCATAGAGAAAAGGATCAACAATCATCTTAGCTGTGTAAGGTGCATGATACTTAACACTTCACACGCACAGGAGAGAGAACCTATCAAGGTTTGAGACTTGAGATTTTCGAAGCCCAAAGATCTGGAAAGCCGAAGTGAAATCTTAGTTTTTCAATCATCTGAAGCAGACCTGAGCTGTCAGATTGTCTGAAGAGAAACTATAGAATAGGATCGACCAAGTGAATATGAGTCGTCAGATATCGTAAGCTTAGGAGGAGGCAAGCTTGAAACTTGAGATTCTCGAAGCCCGAATAGCTAAAGAGTCGAGAGGCATCGATCTGCAAGGTGACACTTGTCAATAGATCATGAGCTCTGGGTAAAGTGTAGCAGGGTTTCAGTTGAGATATGAGATTTCCAAATCCTGAAGATCCAAGTAAATCTAGAACGTGAGATATAGAGGAGACGTGGCATGAATCCGTGGACTCCGAGTAAATTCCCGAAGTGATTCATAATCATTAGATTTAAGAGAGACGTGGCATAAATCCATGCACTCCAAGTAAGACTCAAAGTAATCCTTGATAGTCAGATCAACAGGACATGCATCAGTGGATTATAGCCTTTAGATAAAAGGCATTGGGAAGAAGGGTCAAGCATGAGATTTGAGATTTCAAAAGTCTGAAGTCCAGAATTGCGAAGGAGATCACAGTCGTTGATTTAAGAGGTACAGGTCCATTACATAGATTGAAAAGGCATAGATCTGAACCGTCAGTTTAGACAGTACCTTGAAGATCAGGATATCGGCAGTCATGTAACATTATGGGGACAGGAAGTGTGTGGACTTTAAAACATTGAGGGTGGGCCGCAATCTATACCGTGGTTTTTCTAAGAGGACATGTGCAGGTTCAAGGAGAATTGTGGGTTGAAAAGCAGTTTGATCCCAAACCGCTATAGGTCATGCCGACAATCACATGGTCATGAGAGGCCATCGCCCAAGGTCATATCAAGAGGGGTCTTATCAAAAAAAGAGCTAACGCTCAGTACTCTAAGATTTCACAGGAGAGCGAAAGGGAAGGTCGTGAGTGCTATTAACCTCCACAAGGCATCGAAAAGTCTTGTGTTTAGATGCATAAGTGAACCATTAAGGTTCCAAAGAGTCACTTGACTCAAGAATCATATATCCTACACTGGGAGGTCACACAACCCTTTGGGGAGAAGGAGGGGTCTAGACCAGTTGGTATCAGAGTTGATATTTTTCTTGCAGACATCAGGAAAAGAAGAGAGGAGGTGAAGAAGATAATATGATAACGTTGAATGATATTAGAAGCTAAAGTTTGCCTGTAGACAATAGGTGATAAGGAGACAAAGTATTGATGTTATGTGTGTGATTTCTAGCAAGGTGTGCAGTAAATTGTAGAAAGCTAGATGAGAAGAAAAAAGAGGGTGGAAAATGGCTATTGAAGGCCATATGGGTGGTCAAGGCAAGGAACACCAGCAAAAAAATAAAGTTGACATATATAAAGAGCTCCGATAAATAAGATAAAATATGGAGAGGTTAGCATTGAAGATGAAACTAGATACAAAGGTACATTGGACATGTGAATGGCCTTTGAAAAGGAAATTAAAATGGCATGTCTAGAAGTTGATGTCCAGAAGGCAGCAACAAATGTTGAAAAGGTGGTTGAGGCATGCTAAAAACCTTAGTGATACAGAGGAGGAAGTGGTTCACATCTGTGAGCCAAAAACTAGGAAGAGTCTCAGTGATAATGAGGATAAGAGATCAGTAGATGATCTCAAAGACTACCATAAGGGAAACAATGAGCTATCAAGTTGTCATGTGGGAAATGATATGACATTAGCAAAGGATTTCATAAACTACCAAGAGGGCGGAAATGGACTTTCAAGTTGCAAGGTGGTAAATGGAAAGAGATCAATGGGAGGTCTCATATACTTATAGAGGAGCAACAATGAAATTTCATATTTTCAGGTGGTCAATGTGAGGGATCATTGGAGGATCTCATAGACTACCAGGAGAGTAGAAGAAAAATGCCAAGTTTTTAGGTGGGTAAGGGAAGTGAGAGGAGATTGTTTAAAAGTCTCATGAACTCAGTTGAGAGTTCATATCAACAAGGACAACTGGTGGATGTGGATTAGAGGAGTATTTTGATCATTGGAGGAATTAAGATATTCCTACCAAGTATCCCAGTTGGGGATAGACCATGTGTTGCAGGAGCATCAATAGAAGGACATCCAGTAGAGACTATCAAAGAGGAGAAATAACAAACATTGATGTCTACCCTAATAAAAAAATAGGAGAATTCAGATGAATTTCTCACTCAATGGGATCAAGAGTTAAAGATGTTGGAGGATTGGTTGGAAAATCCAAAACCAAAATATGGCTAACAAAAGAGAGTCACGAAGAATGCAAGAGAAGAGAATTCGAAAGAATTGCTCAAAAATTCAGCTGGGAATATGAACAAATGATGACTGCAGCACTAAAGCATGCAGCAGAAGAGGAGCATAATTCTAGCTAGAGGAACAACTGATAGAATATGGAGATATGCTATAACAAGAGGAACTTTCAGAAACCAATATGTCAGAGGAAGAAGATGAGCAACAATTCAATAAGAAGACTGCAGAATTGAAGTTTGCAGCAGAGTGGAAAACCAGTGCCACAAGAGGAGATGAATACAAAATGATAGATCAAGTAGATCTTCCCATTGATAAGTATGGAGAGGAGGAAGTGCAACATAGAATACTACATAAGAAGAGACAACCACTGGAGCAGTTGGACAGGGTGATAGAAGAGATCAAAAATCTGATATTGAGGTCAATAGAGGAGACTGATAGCAAGGAGAATTTTAGCAGAAGAGATCCTGCCATAGCAGCAGGGAAGCAACAACAACAACAACAACAACAACAAAGCAGAGGAGTAGGTAGACAACTCCAAGTAAGAGTTTGGGATCCAGGTGGATTTCAACAGAGCTGGAGAGCTCATGAATTTTTCATAGCAGTGTTGTATGATGCAGGGGCATCTTTCTGACTCGACAGATGTGTTAACAAATCAACATGCCAGCACACATTTGGAGATAGGGCGAGGCACCGACCCTCTCATTTTCATAATTCCAATTCTAAAATTAGATTAATTTATGTGTAAGGTCAATAAATGCAAAATCCATGCCTTTGGACAGGTGTGGATGGGTTCGTCGAAATAATCGATTGTAAGGAGTTCTATTTCCATTTCATGTCTAGATCTTTGTTCAATGTAATGAGTCATAGGGTTTAGGTGTCTTAACAGAAATGTTGATTGCACTAAGGTGGTGGAGAGGATAATATCATAGAGCCCTATTTTGTAAAAAAGAGAGAGCTTTCTGTATAGAGATGATTTTTTTTTATTAGATTAGGAGACCATGAGATAGAGATAGAGATTAGTAAAACAGAGTAGAGTAGAAGAAACATGCAGGAAATAACTACAATATTATGTCTTTTTTTTTCATAAATGAATATAACAGACATAATTGTCCCAAATCCTTGGACTGTGTTCATTTGATGTGTGAATGAATGAATATTATATTATTTGTATGTTGTTTATTTCATTTCGTTCATGTGTGATTGTTCAAGAGTTGATCATATGAGTTCATGACGAAATTGGATAAGTTTCAATTGTTTCTCGTCTCAAACTCGTCTGCAAGGTGTGCATCTCGAATGCAAGGAGTGTGTTGATTGAGTCTCAGGTTGAATCAGAGGATTTTAGAGAGAACAAAGGAAACTTAGACCCTAGTGCAAGGAGTGCACAACATCAAGAAGCAACCAAGCATCAAAGAACCAGAACAGAGCAATGCCATGTGGGTGAGAAGAAATTATCTTCAATAAATTCTTTGATTTGAGTTATCGAAATCCTAAGAATGCAAGGAGTGTGTGGGAAGTCAGAATCCTTTAAGGATCAAGCTCAGAAGGGATAACACTTTTCAAAAGTCTTGAGGAGATCCAAGAGTTAGACTCGTAGGAGGATCAAAGGTTCAAAAGCTTTGAAGACTGATAAATCCTCTAATTCGAAAGAAATTAGAAGCTCAGGAGGAGGAGCGACAATGGCTGTTGGATCATAGAGAAAATGATCAAAAGTTGTTTGATCTATGTAAGGTGCACGAGACTTAACCCTTCACATGCACTGGAGAGAGAACCTATCAAGGTTTGAGACTTGATATTTCTGAATCCCGAAGAGCCGGAAGGCTGAAGTGAAATCTTAGTCATTTGATCATTCAAAGAGGACCTAGGTCATCATATCGTTTGAAGTGAAACTCAGGCATCGGATTGACGAAGTGAATCTGAGCCATCTGATATCATAATCTTAGGAGGAGGCAAGCTTGAAACTTGATATTCCCGAAGTCCGAATAGTCAAAGAGACAAGAATTGTCGATTTGCAGGAGGACACTTGTGAACAGATCGCAAGCTCTGGGTAAAGTGTAGTGGGGTTTCAGTTGATATCTGATATTGTCGAATCTCAAAGATCCGAAGTAAGTCTGGACCGCCATATCTAAAGGAGATGTGGCATGAATCCGTGGACACTGGGTAAAGTCTCGAAGTGATTCGTAACCATTGGATCTAAGAGAGACATGGCATAAATCCATGCACTCTGGGTAAGGACCTGAAGTAATCCTCGATCATCAGATCAGAAGGACACGCGTCAGTGTATTATAGCCTTAGGATAAAATTCATTGGGAAGAAGGGTGAAGTTTTAGGTTTGATCTTTCAAAATTCCAAGGTATGGAATTGCGAAGGAGATCACAACCGTTGATTTAAGAGGGACATATCTAGTCCATATATTTGAAAGGAGAATATATGAAATGTCAGTTTAGATAGTACTGTCAAGAATGGGATGTCGACGGTCATGTAACAATGTAGGGACAGGAACTGTATAGACTTTAAAACATTGAGAGCAAGCCGCAATCGATACCGTGGTTTCGCTAAGAGGACACGTGGAGGCTCAAGGAGAATTGTGGGCCAAAAAGAAATTTGATCCCAAACCTCTATTGGCCACACCCGCAATCATTTTGTCATGAGAGGCCAGTACCCAAGGTCATATCAAGAGGGGGATTATCAAAAAAAGAGCTAATGCTCAGTACTCAGAGATTTCATAGAAGAGAGAAAGGGAAGGTTGTGGTTGTTATCATACCTACACCAAGGCATTGAAAGGGCCTGTGTTTAGATATAGAAGGGAACCATTAAGGTTGTAGAGAGTCACTTGACTCAAGAATCAAAGATCCTAGACCGAGAGGTCATGCAACCTTTTGGGGAGAAGGGGGGGTCTGGACCAGGTGGTATCAGAGATGATATTTTTCTTCCAGACAACAGGAAAATAAGCGAGGAGGTGAAGAAGATAATATAATAACGTTGAATGATATTAGAAGCTAAAGTTTGCATGTAGACAACAGGTGATAAGGAGACAGAGTATTGATGCTCTGTGTGTGATTTCTAGAAAGGTGTGCAGTAAATGGTAGAAAGATAGATGAGGTGAAAAAAGAGGGTGAAAAATGGCTACTAAATACCATATGGGTGGTCAGGGAAAGGAGCACCAGTAAAAAAACAAAGTTGACATAGATAAAGAGCTCACATAAACAAGAGAAAAGTTGGAGAGTCTAGCATTGAAGATGCAACAAGATGCAAAGGTACACTAGACATATGAATGGCCTTTGAAGAGAAAAGTAAATGGCCTGTCCAGATGTTGATGTCCATAAGGCAACAACAAATGTTGAAAATGTGGTTTAGGCATGATAAAAACCTCAGTGATACAGAGGGGGAAGTGGTTCACATATGTGAGCCAAAAACTGGGAAGAGTCTTAGTGATAATGAGGATAAGAGATCAATGGATGATCTCAAAGACTACTAGAAGGGTAGCAGTGAGCTATCAGATTGTTAGGTGGGCAATGATATGAGATTATCAGAGGATTTCATAAACTGCCAAGAGGGAAGAAATGGACTTTGAAATTGCAAGGTGGGAAATGGAAAGATACTAGTGGGAGGTCTCATATATTGCCAGAGGAATAGCAATGAAAGTTTAGATTGTTAGGTGGGCAATGAGATGGGATCATTGGAGGATCTCATAGACTACTAGAAGAGCAGAAGAAAAATCCCAAGTTTCCAAGTGGGAAAGGCAAGTGAGAGGAGACTGTTCGAAAGTCACATGAACTCATATGAGAGTTCATATCAACAAGGAGAGATGGTGGAGGTGGATCAGAGGATTATTTTGATCATTGGAGGAATTGAAATATTCCTACCATGTATCCCATTTGCGGCTAGAGCATGTGTTGTAGGAGCAACAATAGAAGGATATCCAGCAGAGACTATCAAAGAGGAGAAAGAACAGACACCGATGTCTATCCAAACAGAAAAAGAGGAGAATTCAGATGAATTTTTCACCCAATGGAATAAAGATCTGAAGATGTTGGAGGATTGGTTTGACAATCCAAAACCAAAATATGGCTACCATAAGATAGTCATGAAGATTTCAAGAGAAGAGCATTCGAAAAAATTGCTCAAATATCTCAGCGAGGAAGTTGAACAGATGATGATTGCAACACTGAAGCATGCAGTAGAAGAGGGAGAAGAATTCCATCTAGAGGAACCAGTGATAGAAGATGGAGATATGCTGGCATAAGAGGATATGACAAAAATCAATATGTCCAAGGAAGAAGCTGAGCAGTAATTCAGTAAGGATACTGCATAATTGAAGTCTGCAGTAGAGTGGAAAACTAGTGCCAAAAGTGGAGATGAAGACAACATGAGAGATCAAGTAGATCTACCCATTGATAAGTATGGATAGGAGGAAGTGCAACAGAGAAGACTGCATAATAAGCGCCAACCACTGGAGGAGTTGGACATGGTGATAGAAGAAATCAGAAAGATGAGGTTGAGGTTAGCAGAGGATACTGTTAGCAAGGAGAAGTTGAGTAGAAGAGATCCTTCCATAGCAATAGGGAAGCAACATCAGCAACAACAACAAAGAAGAGGAGTAGGTGGACAGCTCCAAGTAAGAGTTTGGGATCGAGGTGGATTTCAATAGAGCTGGAGAGGTCATGAGAATGAGATCATGAATTTTTCACATCAGTGGAGTATGATGCAGGAGCATCTTTCCAACTCCACATATGTGTTAACAAACCAACATGTCAGCATGCATTTGGATATATGGAGAGGCACCGACCCTCTCGTTTTCAAAATTTGAATTGTAAAATTAAGTTAATTTATGTGTAAGGTCAATAAATTCCAAAGCCATGCCTTTGGACAGGTGTGGACGGGTTCACCGAAATAATCAATTGTAAGTAGGTCTAGATCCATGTTAGGTTTGGATCTATGTTCAATGTAATGAGTCAGAGGGTTAACGTGTCTTAACGGAAATGTTGATGGCACTAAGGAGATGGAGAGGATAAGCTCATAGAGCCCTATTTTGTGAAAAAGAGAGATACTTTTGTATAGAGATGAGTTTTTTTTATTATATTAGGAGATCATGAGATAGAGATAGAGATTAGTAGAACATAGTAAAGTAGAAGAAAGAGGCAAGAAAGAACTGCAATATTATGTAATTTGTTTTCATGAATGAATAGAATAAACAAAATTGTCCCAAATCCTTGGAATGTGTTCATTTGATGTTTGAATGAATGAATGTTATATTTTATGTATGTCATTTATTTCATTTCGTTCATGTGTGATTATTCAAGAGTTGATCATATGAGTTCGTGATGAAACTCGATAAGTTTCAATTGTTTCTCTTATGAAACTCGTATGCAAGGTGTGCATCTCGAATGCAAGGATTGTGTCGATTAAGTCTGAGATTGACTCAGAGGAGTTCATAGAGAACAAAGGAAACTTAGACTAGGTGCAAGGAGTGCACATCATCAAGAAGTGACCAAGAATCAAAGAACTAGAACAGAGGAATGCCAGGTGGGCAAGAATAATTTATTTTCAAGAAATCCTTTGATTTGATTTATCGAGATCCCTAGAATGCAAGGAGTGTGTGGGAAGTAAAAATCATTTAAGGATCAATCTCAGAAGGGATAACACTTTTCATAAATTTTGATGTGTTCCAAGAGTCGGAATCCTAGGAGGAGGAAAGGTTTGAAGCCTTTGAAGACTGATAAATATTCTAAGTTGGAAGAAATCAAAATCTAAGGAGGAGGAGTGACAGTGGTCATTGGATCATAGAGAAATTGATCAAAAGTCGTCCGATCTATGTAAGGAGCACAATACTTAACGCTTCGTACACACATGAGAGAGAACCTATCAAGGTTTGAGACTTGATATTTTTTAAGCCCGAAGAGTCGGAAAGCCGCAGTGAAATCTTAGTCATTCGATCATCCAAAGCAGACCTGAGCCGTCAGATCATCCAAAGTGAACCTTAGGCATAGAAAGTGAATCTTAGGCATCTGAAGTGAATCTGAGCCATTAGATATCGTAAGCTCAGGAGGAGTCAAGCTTGAAACTTGAGATTCCCGGAGCCTGAATAGCCAAAGAGTTGAGAGTTGTTGATATGCAAGGGGAAACTTGTCAACAGATAGTGAGCTTCAGGCAAAGTGTAGTGGGGTTTCAGTTGAGATCTAATATTATCAAATCCCAAAGATCCGATCTAAATATGGGCCACCAAATCTAGAGGAGATGTTGTGTGAATCTGTGGACTCCAACAAAATTCCCAAAGTGATTTGTAATTGTTATATCTAAGAGAGACATGGCATAAATCCATGCACTCCAGGTAAAGACTCGAAGTAATCCTCGATCATCAGATCAACAGGAAATATGTTAGTGGATTATAGCCTTCAGATAAAAGGCATTGAGAATAAGGGTGAAGTTTGAGGTTTGATATTTCAAAAGTACGAAGTATGAAATTGTGAAGGATATCACAACCATTGATTTAAGAGGGAAAGATATGGTCTGTAGATTTGAAATGCACATATCTGAAGGTCAGTTCAGACAGTACTGTCAAGATTAGGAGATCGATGGTCCCATGACATTGAGGGGAAAGGAAGTGCTTGGACTTTAAAACATTGAGGGCGGGGCACAATCCAGACCATGGTTTCTCCAAGAGGACACATGGAGGTTCGAGGAGAATTGTGGGTGGAAAAGTATTTTGATCCTAAAACACTATTGTTCGCGCTCGTAATCGCATGGTCATTATAGGCCACCAACCAAGGTCATATCAAGAGGTGGCTTATCAGAAAAATAACTAATGCTCAGTACTCTGAGATTTCGCAGAAGAGCGAAAGGAAAGGTAGCAGGTGCTATCAGACCTACACCAAGGCGTCGAACGGGACTGTGTTTAGATACAGAAGGGAATCATTAACGTTCTAGAGATTCACTTCACTCAAGAATAGGATATCATAAACTGGGAGGTCATGAAGCCCTTTAGGGAAAAGGGGGGGTCTGGACTAGGTGGTATCAGTGGGAGGCCTCATATACTACCAAAGGAGTAGTAATGAAAATTCAGATTTTCAAGTGGGAAATGAGATAGGATCATTGGAATATCTCATAGACTACTATCAGAGAAGAAGAAAAATACCAAGTTGTCAGGTGCGCAATGGAAGTGAGAGGAAACTATTTGAAAGTCTCATGAACTCAGTCGAGAGTTCATATAAGCAAGGATAGTTGGTGGAGGTGGATCAGTGGAGTATTTTGATCATTGGAGGAATTGAGATATTCCTACCAAGTAGCCTAGTTGGGGCTAGAGCATGTGTTTTAGGAGAAACAACAGAAGGAAAACCAACAAAGACAATCAAAGCGGAGAAAGAACAGACACTGATGTCTACTCTAGTAAAAAGAGAGGAGAATTCATATGAATTTATCACTTAATGAGAGAAAGAGCTGAAGATCTTGGAGGATTGGTTGGACAATCCAAAACCAGAAGATGGTTGCCAGAAGAGAGTCATGAAGATTGCAAGAGAAGAGCATTCGACATAATTGCTTAGAAATTTTAGCCAGGAAGTTGAACAGATGATGACTGTAGAACTGAAGCATGCAACAGAAGAGGGATAAGAGTTCCAACTAGAGGAACAACTGATAGAAGATGGATATATTCTAGCACAAGAGGAGATAATAGAAACCAATATTTTAGAAGAAGAAGCTTAGCAACAATTCATTAAGGATACTGTAGAATTGAAGTCTGTAGTAGAGTGGAAAACTAGTGCCACAAGGGGAGATGAAGACAAAATGAAATATCAAGTAGATCTTCCCATTCAAAAGTATGGAGAGGAGGAAGTGAAGTAGAGAAGACTGCATAAGAAGAGCCAGCCACTGGAGCAGCTAGACAGGGTGATAGAGGAGATCAAAAATATGATGTTGAAGTCAGTAGAGGAGACTGTTAGCAAGGAGAAGTTGAGTAGAATATATCTTTCCATAGCAACAGGGAAGCAACAATAGAAACAACAATAAAGTAGAGGAGTAGGTAGACATCTCCAAGTAAGAGTTTGGGATCCAGGTGGATTTCAACAGAGCTGGAGAGCTCATGAATTTTTCATGGCAGTGGATTATGATGCAGAAGCATCTTTCCGACTTGATAGATGCATGGACAAATCAACATGTCAGCACACATTTGGATATAGGGAGAGGCATCGACCCTCTCGTTTTCAAAATTCGAATTATAAAATTAAGTTAATTTATGTGTAAGGTCGCTAAATGCCAAAGCCATTCCTTTGGATAGGTTTGGATGGGTTCATCCAAATAATCGACTATAAGAAGGTCTAGATCCATGTTAGGTTTGGATATTTGTTCAATGTAATGAGTCATAGGGTTAAGGTGTCTTAACTGAAATGTTGATGGCACTAAGGTGATGGAGAGGATAATCTCATAGAGCCCTCTTTTGTAAAAAAGAGAGATCTTTTTGTACATAGATGAGTTTTTTTTATTATATTAGGAGATCAGGAGATAGAGATAGAGATCAATAGAATGAAGTAGAGTATAAGAAAGATGTAGGAAAGAACTTCAATATTATGTAATTTGTTTTCGTGAATGAATAGACTAGACAAAATTGTCCCAAATCCTTGGACTGTGTTCATTTGATGTCTGAATGAATGAATGTTATATTCTGTGTATGTCATTTATTTTATTCCATTCATGTGTGATTGTTCAAGAGTTGATCGTATGAGTTTGTGATGAAAATGGATAAGTTTCAATTGTTTCTCTTCTCTAACTCGTATGCAAGGTGTGCATCTTGAACACAAGGAGTGCGTCGATTGAGTCTCATATTGACTCAGAGGAGTTCAAAGAGAACAAAGGAAACTTAGACAAGGTGCAAGGAGTGCACAATGTCATGAAGTGACCAAGCATTGAAGAACTAGAATAGAGGAATGCCAGGTGGGCGAGAATAATTTATTTTCAAGAAATCCTTCTATTTGAGTTATCGAAATCCTGAGAATTCAAGGAGTGTGTGGGAAGTTGGAATCATTTAAGGATCAATATCAGAAGGGATAACACTTTTCAGAAGTGTTAACAAGATCCAAGAGTCAGAATCATAGGAGGATCAAAGGTTAAAAACCTTTGAAGACTACTATATCTTCTAAGTCAGAATAAATCAGTAGCTCAAGAGGAGGAGCGATAGTGGTTGTTGGATCCTAGAGAAAAGGATCAACAATCGTCTGATTTGTGTAAGGTGCATGAGCCTTAACACTGTGCATGCATAGGAGAGAGAACCTATGAAGGTTTGAGACTTGATATTTTCGAAGCTCGAAGAGCCAAAAATTCGAAGTGAAATCTCAGTCGTTCGATCATCTGAAGAAGACCTGAGCTGTCAGATCATCCGAAGTGAACCTTAGGTGTCGGATCGACCAACTGAATCTGAGCCATTAGATATCGTAAGATCAGGAGGAGTCAAGCTTGAAACTTGAGATTCCCGAAGACCGAATATCTGAAGAGCCAAGATTCGTCGATCTGCAAGGGGACCCTCATCAATAGATTGTGAGCTCCGGGTAAATTATAGCGGGGTCTCAATTTAAATCTAAGATTGTCGAATCCTGAATATCCAAATTAAATCTAGACCTCCATATCTAGAGGAGACGTGGCATGAATCCTTGGACTCCAGTAAAGTCATGAAGTGATTTGTAACCGTCAGATTTAAGAGAGACGTGGCATAAATCCATGCACTCTGGGTAAAGACCCAAAGTAATCCTTGATCATCAAATCAATAGGACACGTGTCAGTGGATTATAGCCTTTGGATAAAAGGCATTGGGAAAAAGGGTGAAGTTTGAGGTTTGATATTTCAAAAGTCCAAAGTCCGGAATTGCGAAGGAGATCGCAATTGTTGATTTAAGAGGGATAAATCTGATCCATAGATTTGAAAGGCACAAATATGAACTTTCAGTTAAGATAGTACCGTCAAGATCAGAATATTGAGGGTCCCATAACATTGCGGGGACAGGAAGTGGGCGGACTTTAAAACATTGAGGGTGGGCTGCAATCCATACTGTGGCTTCACCAAGAGGACACGTGGAGGTTCGAGGAGAATTGCAAGACAAAAAGAATTTTGATCCCAAACCACTATTGGCCACACCTGCAATCGCATGGTCACGAGAGGCCACCGCCCAAGGTCATATCAAGAGGGGGCTTATCAGAAAAAGAGATAATGCTTAGTACTCTGATATTTTGCAGAAGAGTGAAAGGGAAGGTTGCAGGTGTTATCAGACCTACACCAAGGCACCGAAAGGGCCTGTGTTTAGATACAAAAAGGAACCATTAAGTTTTCCAAAGAGTTACTTGACTCAAGAATCAAATATCCTAGACCGGGAGGTCATGCAACCCTTTGGGGAGAAGGGGGGGTTTTCACCACATCGGGTGAGGCAAAAATTGCTATAATAGTGCTAGCTTTCCCTCTTACACAAGAAAGAGAGCATTGTGAGAAAAATCATCCCTCCATAAGCAAAAGATAGTGTGTGCTAGCTTTCACTATTTCATAAGCATGAGAACATCGTGAGCAACATCATCCCACCATGGGGGAAATCCATTGCATTCTATATTTTCTTATTGTAAAAGTGGGAGTGCATCTCGAAAAACATCAAACCACCATGAGGGGAAATCTAGCGCGCACTAGATTTCCCTCTTGCATAGGAACAATATAATCTCATACAACATCACCCCACCATGGGGGAAAGCTAGTGTGTGGTAGATTTCCCTCTTGCACATGAATGATATCATCTCTAAAAACATCATCCGCACACTAGATTTCACTCTTGCACATGCATGAGCTCATCTCAAAAAACATCATTCCACTGTGGGGCAAAGAAAGTGCATACTATATTTCCCTCTTTCACAGGTACGAGCTTATCAAAAACAACATCATACCATATTGGGGGGAATCTAATGCGTATTATATTTCTCTCTTGCACATGCACCGATGAATCCCACTGAGGGGGAAATCTAGCACATGTTATCTTTCTTTCTTGCACAAGCATGAGCTCATCACAAACAACATAATTCCATTAGTGAGGGAATTAGTGCATGTTATATTTCCCTTTTGCACAGAAATAACATCATCTTGGAAAACATCATCCCACTGTGGGGGAAATCCAACATGCGCTACCTTTCCCTCTTTCATAGTCATGATATCATCTCATAAAACATTATCCCACCGTGTGGGAAATATAGTGCGAGCTAGATTTCCCTCTTGCACAAGAACAAGCTCGTCTCGAGCAACATCAACCCACTGTGGGGGAAAGATACCACATGCTATCTTTCCCTCTTGCATAGGCACAATATCATCTCGAACAACATCATATCACTATGGGGGAAAGCTATCACATACTATATCTCCCTCTTTCATAGGCATGAGATCATCTCAGACAACATCATCCCACCTTGGCGGGGAAGATGGCACGTGAAATATTTCCCCCTTGCACAGGCATGCACTCATCTCAGAAAACAATATCCCACCGTGGGGGAAGTATAGCACGAGCTAAATTTCCCTCTTGCATAGCCATGAGCTCATCTCGAGATTTACCTCTTGAGCAGGCATGATCTTATCTCAGATAAAATCATCCCACCATGTGGGAAATATAGCGTGCAATAGCTTTCCCTCTTGCACAAGCATGGGCTTATCTCATACAACATCATCCCACCATGGACGAAAGCTAGTGTGCACTATCTTTCCCTCTTGAATAGGCATGAGTTCATCTCAGCCAACATCATCCCACCATGGGGTAAATCTAGCGCCTGCTAGATTTCCCTCTTACACAAGAAAAATACCATCTCGAACAACATCATCCCATCGAGGGGAAAATCTAACGTGCACTAGATTTCCCTCTTTCACAAAAATGGGGAAAATCTATCATGAGCTTACTTTCCCTCTTGCATAAGCATGAGCTCATCTCAAACAACATCATCCCACTGAGAGGGAAAGCTAGCACGCAATATCTTTCCCTCTTGCACAAGTAGGAGCTCATCTCGGACAACATCATCCCAACATGGGGAAAATATAGCATGCGTTGGATTTCCCTCTTGCACAAGCACAATATCAACTTGAACAACATTATCCCATAGATGGGAGAAGCTAGCGCATGATATATTTCCCTCTTGCATAGGCACGAGTTCGTATCCAACAATATCATCCCACCATGGGGGAAAACTAGAGCACTCTAGATTTCCCTCTCGCATAGGCATGAGCTCATCTCAGATAAAATCATCCCACCATGGGGGAAATATAGCATGTGTTATATTTCCCTCTTGCACAGGAACATGCTCATCTCAAACATCATCATCCCACCATGGGGGAAATCTAGTGCATGCTAGTTTTCCCTCTTGCACAAGAAAGAGCTTATATTGAACAAAATCATCCTATCATGGGGGAAAACTATTCCACGTTAGATTTACCTCTTGCACAAGCACAAGCCCATATCGAACAACATCATCCCACTATGGGAGAAAGCTAGCTTTCCCTATTTCAAAAGCATGAGCTCATCTCGGACAACATCATCCAACTGAGGGGGAAAGATAGCATGCACTAGCTTTCCCTCTTGCACAAGCATAAACTCATCTCAGATAACATCATACCACCATGGGGGAAATTTATCTCATGCTAGCTTTCCCAATTTCACAAAAACAATCTCAACTCAAACAACATCATCCCACCGATGGGGGAACCCAGCGCATGCTAGATTTCCCTCTTGCATAGGCATGATATCATCTCAGACAACATCATACCACCGTGGGGTAAATCTAGCGAACATTAAATTTCCCTCTTGAATAGGTACAAGCTCCTCTCAGACAACATCATCTCACCATGGGGGGAATCTAGTGCGCACTAGATTTCCCACTTTCATAGGCATGAGCTCATGTTGAACATATTCATCCCACCATGGTGTAAAGCTAGCATGTGCTAGTTTTACCTATTGCACAAGAACAAGATCATCTTTAGTTTTCCCTCTTGCACATGCATGAGCTCATCTCATAAAATAGCATCCCACCATGGGGAAAAGAGAGCACACGCTAGCTTTCCCTCTTGCAGAGGAATGAGTCAATCTCAGACATCATCCCACCATGGGGGAAGTATAGAACGTGATAGTTTTTCCTCTTGCACATACACGAGCCCATCTGAGACAACATCATCCCACCGTGAGGGAAAGATACCATGTGCTATCTTTCCCTCTTGCACAGGAAGGATGAAATCTCGGACAACATCATATCACCATGGGGGAAAGCTAGCATGTAATAGATTTCCCTCTTGTAGAGGCATTATCTCATCTAGGACCACATCATCCCACCTTGGGGGAAAGCTAGCATTCGTTAGCTTTCCCTTTTGTAGAGGCCCCAACTCATCTTTCACAACATCATCCCACCGTGCACTAGCTTTCCATCTTGCATAGGCATGAGGTCATCTCGAACAACATCATCCCACCATGGGGTAAATCTAGCATGCACTAGATTTCTCTCTTCCATAGGCACGAGCTCATCTCGGAAAGCATCATCCCACCATGGGGGAAATCTAGCATGAGCTAACTTTCCCTCTTGTACAGGAATGAGCTCATCTTAGAAAACATCATCCCATTGTGGGGGAAAGCTAGTGTGCTTTAGATTTCCCTCTTGCAGAAGCACGAGCTCATCTAGTAAAACATCATACTACCATGGGGGAAAGCTAGTGTGTGCTATATTTCCCTCTTGCACAATCACAAGCTCATCTCAAACAACATCATCCTACCATGGGGGAAATCTAGCATGCAATAGATTTCCCTCTTCCATAAGCATGATCTCATGTCGAACAACATCATCCCATAGTGGGGGAAATATATCAGGCACTAACTTTCCCTCTTGCACAAGCACAAGAACATCTCAGACAACATCCCACCGTGGGGAAAGCTAGTGTGCACTAGATTTCCCTCTTGCACAAGAACGAGTGCATCTCAGACAACATCATCCCATCCTGGGGAAAGATAGCTTTATGTCTTGCACAAGCACGAGGACATCTTGGACAACATCGCTTGACCATGGGGGAAATCTAGTGCGTGATAACTTTCCTTCTTGCACAAGCATGATTTCATCTCAGAGAAAATTATTCCATTGTGGGGAAGCTAGCGCTAGCACATGCTACCTCTCTCTCTTGCACAATCATGCACACATCTAGGACAACAACATTACACCGCAGGGGAAAGCTATCACACACGCTATCTTTCCCTCTTACAAAAGCTTGAGCACATCTCAGAAAAAATCATTACACCATGTCAAAAATCTAGCGCATGCTATCTTACCTTCTTGCACAAGCATGAGTGCATCTCGAACAACATCACTCCACCATGGAAGAAAGCTAGTGTGTGTTAGCTTTTCCTCTTTATCAAGTTAGATTATGATTACATTCAACACTTAGGATAGTTGCACAAGTAAACAATACATACATGTACACAACCAAGATATTGTGTAAAATCAGGTGGCCTTAGCACAACCTAACACCCGAAGTATTTTTACGACATACAATAGTTTACAATAGTGAGTAGCTCATACAATGAACCAAACGGTTCACAAGAACATGCGTCTCAATAGATATATGGAATATTCGTTGCATACACCTATTGCGATACAACTTAGCTTGCGGATGGAACTCCTCTCTTCATCACAATTCTCATCACAGACTTCATTGCACCTTCATCCCAAACTCTCATTCACTACTCATGTTTTCCCATCTTCACTCTACCTAAGTCACACCTAAATGACTTCACGGTCCTATGGTATTTTGTGCCCTTCATCAAGTCATCATGCCCTTTGCACACTCTACTTCAACTCCATCTCAAACTCTACCATATACTTCACCAAGTAGGGCTTCCATCGAATTCACCAATAGACTTACAACATTGTCCATCAAAAAAACTCCTACAACTCATTCCCAACCACCTCACTAGTTTCGTATAGAATTGTGTTCACCTAACCTAGACTTATGCATGCCAAGAAAAGTCTATTCATAGAAGAGTCACACTAAATGACTCATCCAACCAAATGGTCATTCCTCAGACCACTCCAAGACTCTTCCTCCTAGTCCCTTCAATTTCCACCGGAGACCAACACTTACTCGAATTTCAGACCTACTCCAAACTTTGTTTATGTTTCTTGTCTTGTGCTTGATCTCATTCTTTATCTTTCAATGCCTCAATGACTCTCCTTCACACTCTATATATATCCATTGATTGCCCTATATGGATCATCACATCTATTGGCATGTGGGAGAGCCGACCCACTCCACTCCATCTATTCTTCCCACACAAAGTGCCTTAGCTAAGTTTCGAAGTGCATGTACCCACACAACTCACCAAGCCAAATCGTCAAGCAACCACATGCTTGTCTAGCAAACTTTCCAAGTAATTCAACCAGGTTCCCACATCTCATTTCAACTAACTCATGTCAGGTGTGTGTGCCCACTTGACTTTTCCAAGTGCACGTCTCACATACCCCATCCTAGCCGACTCATCAGATGTGCACCCAAGTTGGGTGCACCTTGCCCACGACTCTAGAAACTCCTCATCACATTGTCGCAAAAAATATTCAACTTGGCTGATTGGTTTCTTATTTCGCAATGCATGTCATTCCTTACACTAAATTTTTTTGTCAAGTCTTCATTGATAGTCATCTCGGTGCGTCGCATTCCCAAGATGTCTTACTCAACCATTATAAGTAAGAGTGAACCGATGTGTATGTTAAGCTCCCTACTCGGCCTATCATTTTGTTGTCCTGTCTCGGTGACTCGCATGGTGCAAGAGAACTGGCCAAGGATTACCTCCAAATGCCTTACATCTACTCTCTTAAAGTTCTCAAGAAGGCTTCACTCATAACATTGTTAAAATACTTGCCTCTCAACTCTCTTGAAAGTTTTTCTAGATATATGGATTTTTCCTAAGATCACACATCTCAGTTCCTTCAGTGTAGGATTATCTCAAGATTGACTACTCTGTTGTGATTGATGATTCTATTGGAGAACCATCTTATTGTTCCTTCCCTCATTCTACTTCTAACTCTGATGTGCGTTGATATGCTCACTCTTTCCCCTAGTCTGACTAGATAAGGGTGGTCATTTTATATTTTGTTTTGTCATCAACATATTATGTTTGACATGGGTATTGTATCTATATTATTTATGGAAACTATGATTTAGCACTTTAGCTATTCTTCTTTTTTGTAGATTGGTGATCGGAGCTTATTTTGCACTCCCACCATGTACTTTCACACACATCCCATCAACTTACTTTTGTAATCATTTGTAGGAAGGATATTAATAAAATCATCTTATTAAACAAATTTTATGAGTTGAACAAAACACACGATGTCATGCAATGCATCTCAACTAATTTGATGACATACAAATTCCTCATGTAATATGAAACACTTGTCCATTGTACCCAAATGGTCTTGTTTGCTAGTTTGACCTGTAATCACTTGAATCAGTGACACAATTGATTGCAAATGTTTTCCAAACTATTTCAAAGAATGCATAGGATTCAGAGTGGTACCTTGATTTGTGGATGAATGGATATTGAAGTTTAGATCGCGTGTGCATGCATGAGCCCTTAAAATGGAGAATTTGACTCTAAGTTGATGTGGTATTTCATCAACATGTTGAGAATCCCATGAAAGAAGATTGTGTTTGAAAAAGAAATCAAATAACAAATATGTATAACCAGTTGATGTGATCAAGGATAGGATCAAAGGACAAAAGACTTGATCAATAATGTTGTATTTGATGTTATCCATACACTGAATGAACTTAAATGGAATACAAGGTCCTTTAAATAGAGATAATGACACTCTTCCCGAGTCCACATGGTTTATTCTAATGTCAAAGTAATAGTACATGCAAAGCGCTACACTAAGGATCTTATGAATGCCATGTAACATTTTTTAATGTTGCACTAAAATTACATGCAACATGTTACATTAAGCATTTGTTTCCTAACTATATATAGCCCCCTAATTGTAGGGACAAGGTGGAATCAATCATTTTTCTAGTCTCTACTAATAGACTTACAACATTAAAATAATGTACAACATTTGTAAACTATGGTCAGTTCTTAGGATACAAAACAAATATATCAAGGTAGTCAGCTCCTGTTATGTCAAAGTTGAATGTGCATCTGAAAATTTGATTTACTATTTCTAGTTTATTAAAAACTTCAAATATAAAGGTCAAGATAATCTTTTCAAAATATGAGAGTGTTTGATGTCTATTTGAATCATATCATTTTTTACTATTTAAGAGTCATGATGAATTTCATTGTTGGTAGAGTACATGGTCTATTTCTTGTAATGGATGGAATTTCTTTGTTAGTCCACTTTCGGACATAGTTATATATATGATGTTATTTATCTATTCTAGATAACCACATACTTCGCATTCTTTATGGTGATTAACTTGTCAGGTTTCTCTAAGTTTGTTCTGCCTTTTAGTGTTTTTTTAGCATCCGAAATCATACAAAAGGTAGTTAGGTCTCACTTCTTATATTCAATCCCATAATTTCCTTTTGATCTCCCAACCTGGTAATAAGTTACTTGCCACATCTCTTGGGAATCTTGTGAAAGTACTTTCTTGTAAGGGGATCCTGACAATCTACTCTTTTAAAGGAACTAAAGGAATTTTTTATTAATGTCATAAAATTACAATAGTATCTTCTCCAAGGAAAAGAACTAATAGTATTCTAGTATAACCAACTCCATGAAATAAGTAAATATTGTGGAATTGTTATGTAAAAATAACAATTTCTCATAACTACCTCAAATGGAAAGTCAAAAATGCATAAAACAACAAAGTAGCTATGTCAAATGTGTCCTCCCAATATGGAGGCCTCCTCTAATTAAGATACCAAGAAAGTAACAACCCTCTTATGTGGCATGTGAAACCTCCCAAGTGGACCTCTTAAACAAGTGCATGATCAAAAACAACTACATGTCTTGGCCTCTAAAGTGTAACCAACCTACCAACGTGTAACCAACCAACCAACCTGTAGGTCTATGAATCAAGGGGATGGCCCCAAGACATAATAGAAATAAATCCATGTCCTCCTCAACCAACAAAATCAAAAGCCCTCAAATAATGGATCTCATGTGGATCTTTTTGGTATATGTGTTGGATGCTTTTATTAATGGAACACCTTTAAATTTCTCATAAAGTGGATATGACCGTATGCTCTATAATGACCTCTTAGATCCACTAAAATCTATCCATTCCACTTAATAATCCTCAACATATGTGTAAGAGAACCTTAAACCATGGGTCATCCCTCTTCAAAATCCAACTAATCCATAAAATTCCAAGTGCTAGTGCTAAATCATCCATCTTATAGTCACTCTAGTGCCAGCTTGGCCTTGACCTCTACTTATGGAACACCAAAACCCGATCGATTTGATAAAATGTACGTGCTTCTCGTTCAATTCTTTAAACATGTGTTTCCTTCATGGGTTAACTTTGTGCTCTAAAAAGTCAAAAGAAGCTAAGGTGGTATCCAAGTCAGCCTATATAGTAACAAAAAGTTGCAGGCTTGAGAAAAACAATAATAATACACAACTCATTTTTTAGGAAAATAATAAGGTTGAACCTTAGCTCATGCATAAAGAACGATAGGTAATGCAGAAATCACAGGTCCTGCCACTAGCAACATAGGAAGTTAACCTATTTTCTAGAAGAATTGATAGTTAACCTAATAATTAGGTGCAAAGATAAGGGTTGTTTCAAGACAAACTTATTAATACCTAAAGGTGAAGTGAACCCATTTATTTCATATCTTTTAGAAGCAGTACCCAAAGCAAAAAGAGAAATACCCTTGTGGTTTCTCCTTGAAGAATGCCAACCTGCTACCTCAAATTATCAATTTGTTGTGCAAAAGGAATAAAATAATGACCCTTTAACCATTTCAAGAGGATATTCCAAATCACATTCTTGAAACATGTGATCCATGCCTTGCTAAATTTCAAGAAGTTTCAACCACACTCTATCCTTGCCCCTGAACAATCAAATTGTTGTTCTAAACTAAGACTAAAAGTAGATTAGTAGTCTTTAGTCCCGTAAAGCATGATGACATAAAATTGTGATAACCCCATGGTATTTCCTATTTAACATATTAATATCCCACTTAATTATGTTTGTGGCTCATATGGAATGTTGGAACAAGGATAAAAATTATGTCTACACAAAACAAGCCTAAAATCTACTTACAACGATTTGGTCTCCTGCTGGTGAAATATAAAAAATAGACCTCCAACTGTCACACAACTCCAAAAAATGAACGAATATCACAATCATGCATGAAGAGGTTCCCAAACAGTTCTCAAATCAACAAATCACATGGAAACATAATTATACCCAAGAAAATATAATTAGACCCAACAAACTAAAATATTTGGCTTTCTTCAAAGCCCAAAACATGTACCTAGTTAGTGAGAACACCATAACTACTATTAATATCAATTCCTCTAGAACTATGATTTTGTGTATGAACAAGCTATGCCAAGAGTGAGCTTCAACAAGATAATACAAATTCCCAAGAAATATTAACTAGGTGCTTCTAATGATATGCATAAAGAAGTCATATAAATATTAGAGGCAAGATGGAGATGTCCAACAAGAGGCCCTTAGTTTTAACTAATAAAAGAATAATCGGGTGAATATAAAACCATGGTTGCAACAACAAATATTGTTAAAGGGAGTTTCATACTCAATAATGAGTACACTTTACTTAGGAACTATATCACATTTCATATTCTTTGAGGCTGAAACCCAAATAAAATACTTCCCCTCTGGCATTATCCTTTCCAACTTCGTTGGACTCTATGATGGCCTCCCTTGTCTACTTTCTTGCTACTAAATATCCATCAATTTATATGTTTCTTTAATGCTGATTCCATCTTCAAAATATTGATATATAATTGATTGCAATTTTTCTCTAACAAAGTCATCTAAAACTTGGTAGACAAGAATTTTTATTCTATATTTTTTAGTATGCATAAACATATGCAAAAATTCAAAGCAATAGTCTTTCAACTTCCCAAATTGTGAACTTGACACAATATTTCCCCCTTCATATCAAGTCTCTCTTTTCAAGGGATGATGATAAATTAATTACAATATAGTTTCACAACTGAACCAAACCCCATTGTAAACAACCATTGCTACATGGGACTAAACCGGAAATAAAAAATACCCCTTCCATTAATATTATGATAACCTTAAATCACCTTCAAAGGATAAATAAGATAGATAATAGTACAAATGTTTTTCTTATTTATGACTATTGTAAACCTTTCCTACCAATTTATAGAGTAGAACGAGGTGCTTAAGGGACATCAAATCAATATAAGGAGGTAACTACAGTTTACAACATTGTCATGAGGTAATAGTTCATTGGTAAAGCCAAGAAGATTTACATTCAAACAACATTTTGGGTAATGAATAAAACTAAGCACTTTAAATGGATTTAGAGTGGTGGAGATGATGATGCAAGATGTTGGTCATCGTGGCACCAAAAATGTTGTCAGTGTCATCAAGGAAGGACAACAATGATGGTAAAGGTCAGGGAAGAATTGGCATATGAAAAATTTGATGTGTGGTCCAAAGCAGGGAAAATCATATGACATATCTAATTGTTTTAGTTGTGAATGAAGGAACAAAGGGGAATTATTTCATAGATGAATGCATCATAGAAAAACCTTTGACAGGTCACGTGGTTCTAATGACATGGCAAGAGAAGTAGTGTATGAATCATGAATGCAAAAGATATGAAAAAGTAACATTATTTATTGTCAATATTTGGCACAAGTAATAAAGATACAATTTCTATATGTGGGTTTTGACCAGATCAAAGTCATAATCCGATGCCTCTTCAATTGAACATTTTGTAGTTTTCTTTTAATCCATCCAACTATTTACAAAATCATAGGGTAGCATGGGACAATATCAAACAAGAGATATATACAATCAGATAGATCACAAAACTACAAAATGCATCCACAATACAACAATCTTGAATAATCAGTTACAAAGAAATATCCCCATGTCCTTTCAGTACATCTTTCAAGATGCTACAAAATTTTTCATGTCCTAGAACCAACTCTACACTTGCATTGAATGTATTAATTGCTTATAGAAGTAACTTGTAGCCAACTTTGTATGATAAACCTTTTATCTTTCACACCATACTGAAGTTGCACTAAGTCAAGTACGACAAATTCCTCCGCAACCTCTAGTTACATCCTTGAGAGTGTATTCACATTGTAAGCTAACTAGTGACATGGAAACTAAGCTCAAATAGAAAAGGAATTAAATATCTTGCATTCATTTCTTAATCCTCAATTGATGAGATGTATTCTCAAATGATATACTAGAGTTATGTAATCTATAGAATTTCATAATGACACCACCAAACAATTTGTATGCATGTGTGAAAATATTTCCTTTCAGTGACCATTTCATCACATGTAGTAAACTCCTTCTTGATCCATCTATATGCTTTGCTTAAAAATTCCTCCAAAAAAGCATCCCCCAATCCATTCCATGATTGCAGACATTTGCGTCTTGTAGTCCCCCATAAAACATCTCAGGTGAGACTTTGTTGTGCACTTTGGGTATGGCGTAGCCTTCTAGTTTACTATAAGGGCCAATGGTGATAAGGGTTTTGTTGGATAACTAAGTTATAACCCGGGTCATCCCATAACTCCAACAAATAGTTTCGTTTCCAACTAGAACTCAGAAGGAGAGACAATAAGGGATTTGGTAAATAAGATGAAGTGGTAGACATGGATGCTCAATCCATGGAATCCTATGAAGCAAGAGATTGAAATATGGTTAGGGACAAAGAAATTGGAGTTTGCGCAAAAATACAATAAGGGTTCCAGGTATACACCATGCCAGTACTTGCAAAGGTATGTGTTTACTGATTTTCATGAAGCATATTTTTGTTTCTTTCCACAGTTGTTACAGGAGTGGTTGTTAAGGTTGAAGGATACCCATCTGACTAATCAGATTAGAACATTAGTGTGGACTACTGAAAATATCTCATGGTTGAAAAGAGTTAACAATAAATTCACATGCATAGTGGCATTTTCGTTACATAGTATTACTACGAGGTTTATCATTGAGTTTGCAATTGATACTACGAAGTCATACACTATTGCAAGGAAGGATTTCGTGAGGGGACCCAGAGGGAGTTACATAAAGTCACTCTACACATCGATCAAGATATTACTACATGATAAAGGCCTGATGACCATGGAATTAGACAACTACATCACTCTACGTGCATGGGGGAGTTGGTCAAAGAACTAAGGAAGTTTAGAGAAATGGAGAAGGAGTTGGATAGTAGAGAGAAGGAGGAAATGGAGCCCATCATGATGGATGATGAAAAAACCAAAGAAATCATAAGAAGTGTAGGTGTGGCGCAAAACAGATGACCCTACCAATATAGGATGAATAATAAGAAGAGGGTTGTAGTGGAGTGAGAGGGAGTAGACAACGATGAGGAAGAGGTAGATGATCACTGCACCATGGGGTATATTGAGGATATCTTGAGCACCACATATGAGAGGAAAACTAGAGGTCGTGGTTCTGGAGAAAAATAAGGCTCTCCATTCCAGATCCGAATTAGTGTGGAACCCACAACCCCATGTGCGACTAACACAACTGAAGAATAAAAATCAGTTAAACAATAAGTGATTAGTGGTAGATTAATTTTTTCAGGACATGGGTCCATTAGCAAAAGTGCAAGTTCAACAAGTAGTAGTCAAGTGTCTACACCACGTGTAGGTGGTCATTCAGAGACTTTCATAATGGAAGGAAAATATCCAACCATCAGGTTACTAGAGTTTCTATGGGATGGGTCATATGACCCAAAAAAAATTGTTCATCTGTGAGAATATATGGGAAGAAAATAAAATTACAAGCGAGGGTACAAAGGTTTCACAGTTGGAAATCACTTTTCGAGACCGCACATTAGATTAGTACATGGGTCTCTCAACAAATAACCTAACATGAACAACTACAACCGTAGCATATGTTAAGAGGCAGTTAATAAATGAATTTCAGTATACCAATTTATGAATGAAATGGTAGATATCAAGAAGAAACCAGGAGAATCAGTATGCGAAGTGGACCAGAAATTCAAGATGTTAAAAAGAAAGTTAAAGTACATTGTTACTGATACACAACATAGGGATTTGTTTGTTAATTATTTGTTTCCACACTTGATGTATCCTTTGATATAGGAAAAATAAATCCAAAGTCAGGGTGAGGCTCTGTAGGAAGCCTTACAGTTAGAGGAAAACCAATACAATCATACAGATCTAGTTGTAGAAGAGATGAAGCAATATATGAAGAACCTAACATTCCAGCTAAACCAGAACAACGGAAGGGAGAAAAGAGAATATATATGGTGTACAATGTGGATGAAGGAAGGTCATCACAAGAATGAGTGTCCATTATTTTCACAGTATATTGGAGTGGTTATGCCAAACCCTTTGACTACAGGTGGACCATGGTGTGAGATTTGAAAAAAACATGGGTATGATCCCTATCATCGCCCCCTAATTAAAACATATCAGATAGTTCGAAAGAGTACATATTGAAACTTTTTTAAGTCAGCTGGGAATGAAGACAAGGACTATAGAACCCAGGAGATTATGAAAGAAAGGATTACAGATACATACAGGGTGCAGGTTGAGTCTTACACTCTCTATTTTTACAGTTCTGTGCATTTCGCACATTAATAAAAATTGTGTATTATTGTATCTATGTGTTTATAGTTGCATATATGATAAATTTATGTTATATTATTGGATATTTGAGATATCTTTGTACATTTCTTTATTATATATCCACTCTCATTTGTGCCGAAAATAATCTAGATCAGTGTTATCAAAGTAGATTTCTCTTGATCGTTTTTTAGTGAATGTCCCCAATGAGGTCTGAGTATAGAAAGTTGGGTCTTTATCTTGTCTCTCTTGAGGACAATCGCTCTCTCATGCACAAGAAACCCTCCATGGTGGAAGAAAATAAAAATGATAGAGCAGACAGTTCTATTAATATGTTTCTTGAGGAAGCTCTCATGCGACAGAGGGACGAAATGATGGAGAATTTTTCCCACATCCTTCAATGCCTGCCGATAACAATAGGCATGTCTTCATCAAGCGTCCAATTTGGAGGCACCTTGTCTTTCAAGGTACAAGTTAATTTTGACATTCCCATATTTGAAGGACAGATAGATGTGGATTCCATATAAAAATGGTTAAATCTACTAGAAGGTTATTTCTTTGCTCATAATTTCTTTGACAGGGAAAAGATCGCCTTTGCAGTCGTTAAGTCTCTCCCGCATGTCAGAAATTAGTGGTAAAATTATGGAGAATTTTTCCCACATCCTTCAATGCCTGCCGATAACAATAGGAATGTCTTCATCAAGGGTCCAATTTAGAGGCACCTCTTCTTTCAAGGTACAAGTTAATTTTGATATTCCCATATTTGAAGGATAGATAGATGTGTATGCCCTACAAAAATGGTTAAATTTGCTAGAAGGTTATTTCTTTGTTCATAATTTCTCTGATAGGGAAAAGATCACCTTTGCATTCCTTAAGTCTCTCCCCCATGTCAAACATTGGTGGTAAAATTACTGGGAGCAAAGCTCGACAGAGGAGTCTGGAATATATGGGGTCGAGCCCACTTGGGATTTTTTTGTGGATGCAGTAAAGGAACAATATTACCATGTTGGAAACTATGAGGACCAATACATGAGATGGACCAGACTGCGAAAATAGAGGGGCCAAGAAGTTCCAGAGTTCACCAATACCTTCCATACCTTGTGCACCAAGATGGGTATCAAAGACTGTGAATGACATTTGGTTTTCAAATACTATGCGGATCTACACATATACATCCAAACTGAAATGAATTTTCTGGACATCTCATCAGTCGGTATTGCATATCCATATGTTGTTTAAATCGAGAAGAAATTTAAGCACCAGAACAAATGGGAGTTCGGGTCTAAAAATCCGAACAACCAAAGTATGATAAATACAACCCTAACAAACAGTCTCCCGAAAACTATTCCAAGCCATAGGAAAAGAAGGGTCATGGAGAGATGAATAAGGACACCGAAAAATGGTGTGATTTCCACAAAATCCCTTGGCACAGAACTAATGAATATTGCTCAAAATAGTCGTTGGTGGCCGATATCAAAGGCAAGGAGCCGAACCCTGATTTTGAATCTGATTCAAAAAATATTGATAGAATACACATCATTGATGTAGACACCACTGCTATTGTCGCGACCGAAACAATTCAACCAGAAGAACCAACATATCCTAAAGAGGGGGGGTGCATTTTTTATTCACATATGTGGGTGAAGGGGACCCCGATGCATTTAATTGTTGATAGCAGAAACCATAAGAACCTCATCTTAGTAGAGGTCGTCAAACAGTTGGGATTGTCGACAACACCACACATGTAGCCAGACAACATCGAGTGGCTTCTCCAGGGACGAGATCTTTGTGTCCTCTAACAATGTCGATTTTCATACAACATCCATCCCTTCAAGGACGAGGTATTATGTGATGTTGCCCCACTGGATCTCTATGATGTTCTCTTGGGCCAACCATATATGTGGAATTTACATGTTATCTATGAGTCTCGACCCCGTAATGTCATTGTTACTCTTGGGGGTCATCTCTACAAGATACCAGAGGTAGTTCCAACTATTGTCCCACCTAAAAAATGTCGCAAGGTAGTATCTCATACTATAAAATTTATCTTCTTCACAATCTGTTCAAAAGGTGAACAAAAGGATACTGCAATCACTACCTCCTTGGTCAAGCACCTTATTTCCAACATGAGTAGGTCGACAAGGTTGCAACAAAGTGTAAATATTACTTCTACACATAGTAATCTCATGTAGCCAGACTAGTTAAAAGGGTCCAACCCTTCCATCCACAGGTTCGTGAGAACCTTCAACAAGCTAAGCAACACAACTTCTCCAACAAGGCAAGCAACTCATCAAGATGCAGATCCAACAAAAGATTTTCCCTCTCCCTCGATAACTCATGGAGACCATTTCTTCCTAATAAGGGAGGATTTATCCAGGTGAATATTGGTGGCCACCCACCTTTTTCAACTGGCTCAAAACAGTTTTCTCGCAATTTGGGTAATTAACTATTTTTAGCAGCTTTTAACCTCTCGGGCCATTTTGAGGGCCTAAATGAAGGTTTTTTGGGATTGATCTTCTCAATTGTAGGTAAAGGCTCTAATTGAGCCCCAAAAATGAATCTCCTCGATGATACCTTTCCAAAGAGATATCGTGCACCCCAAACGGAGATCGTATGCCAAAGTTACGCCCCGGAGAAGTTGATACACCAAACTACCCAAAATAGGGTCCAAAAAAATATTGGCTTTACATCTTTCGGGGTTAGGGTTTTTTATTTTCTTTATGATGAAAATGCCTTTGGAGCCTTATTGTAAAAATCATCTTCTTACGAATGAGAGTAGCCGTCACATCCCTTCTTAGAGATAACCTCCCACCATTCTAGCGAGTCTTACACTCTCTATTTTAACAGTTTTGTACATTTCACACATTCATATAAGTTGTGTATTACTGTATCTTTGTGTTTATGGTTTCATATATGATACATTTCTATTATATTATTGGATATCCAAGATATCTCTGTACATTTGTTTATAATATCTCCGCTCTCATTTTGTGCTAAAAATAATCTGGATTAGCCATTTAGTTTGTTGGCTGGAAGTCGGTTCGAGGAAGCTATTGGGCTATATCCTAAGTTCTCACATCTTGGTAAAAGGTTGGACTTGTTTCAAATTAAGGTATTCGAAAGACATGGAGGCCATACTAGATAGGGCTTGGCTTTGGGGCCCATCTAGTTTAGTCATGAAGTGGCGGCACTCAGGTTTCGATCCTCAAGCTAAACCTCTCATCATTGAACAATAATGGGTGTTACTACCAGGGTTACCCTTAGATATTTGGTTAGGTCAAATACTAGAATCAATAGAAAATTCCTTAGGAGAATTTATTTCTTTTGAAGAGAAGAGCCTGCAACAGGAATATAAATGTGTGACAAAGGTACTTTTCAAACGATATATTAGCAAATGGCTCATGTTGGAACTAGACATGGTTTGGAAGTTCTTTTCTTTTTCTCAGATCATAGACTGTTATAAGGTGTCATTCAAATGTATTGGTTATTGAGAGATAGGTCATATAATGTGATATTACCTGGTCTCGATGGATTTTCCAAAGGAAAGGAAAGGATGGGTACAGAAAAGAGATGTTTCCCTTAGTAATGAGAAGGTCACTAGTCCACCTATGCAATTTCAAAAGAGAGGGAGTGGGGAGGCAATGAATGATCAGTCCCAAAGGAATTTGAAAGACCAATATCCTTGGGACAAGGGTAGACAGATGCTTCATAATGAGTCTTCAACACCAAAGGATCTAGGTAAGTTAAAGTCCTCTACTTCTCTTCTCAAAGAGACTGGTTCTATATCTTCATCAAAATACTTAGATCATGTCCCTTGTTTGGAGGCTCTTAAGGCCCCTATTTTGGAAGTAGATGAAGGTATAACTTGTTTATCCAAATATTTGAAGGGGAATGATACCTATGATTCTCTTTGTATTCAAGATTCTGAAGAGATTCCCTCGTCCTCTCCTAATCCATCAAAGCCTTCCTCCCCTCGCTATTGGTTGCGTTCCCATAAACCACCATGGTTGATGGAACACGATGTTCTCTAAGGGGTAGTTGAAGGCAATCTAACTCTTATTATGAATTCACCATTTGACCAAGTATGAAAGTATTTTATTTCCAAATCCAAAATTAAGGCCTTGAAGGAGGTCTTATAAGGAAAACAATTGACCATAACCAAGGCACTTAGAGCCACAAATCCCTTTGAAGCAGGTCTCTCATGATAATCATGTCATTAAATGTGAGAGGGGTAGGGTGTGATAGCAATAGACAAGTCATCGAAAGATTGTTCTTTCTATATAAGCATGACACTATTCTTTTGCAGGAGACAATGGCCTCAGAGGTCAAGGCAATCAAAAAATTGTTAACTCTCTAGACAAATTCGAGTTTTAGCACAGTAAATGTTGTTGATATTTCTAGGGGGTTATTAATGACTTGGAATTATTCCTTTTAAATTTTAAGCACCAGTTTCCTTGACGCATGCATCATTCTAGAAGGGGAAACAAAGTACTTGGGAAAGGTTTTTAAAATTCTTGATCTGTATGGACCAAATGAAGATTGAAGGAAAATGTATTGGGACAAGTTGATTGATGTGGGGATTTTGAGGGTGGATAAAATTATTCTCGGTGGTGACTTGAATTTGTAAACATCCCCAAGAGAGGTTTGGGGGATATTGTCAAATTTAGGAGAAAATAATGTTCTAATGGATCTTTCCTTGTTGAATCCCCCCACACCTCTCTTGAGGATATTATCAAATTTAGGACAAAAAAATGTTCTAATGGATCTTGCCCTTCTAAATCCCCCCAAGCCTCTCTTGGGGATATTGTCAAATTTAGGTCACCACCGAGAAGTATGAGTTATGGAGGGTGAGATTGATATTAATGACTATGCATTAATATGCAGAGTCCTTGGATTTTGGTTATTGAAACATATTATGCAAAAATAGATTACAATGATGTGGCATGTTAAAGGTGATTTGGAATTAATTTGTTCTGCTAAAGGTTTTTTAATGATAGTATTCACTTATAAGGAAGACAAAGATATGCTATTTCAAGGATTCACACACTTTCTACACGAGGTAATGGAACATAGGATTCAATCCTAAAATGGGGGACTTTTCAAAATCCGTGGTTTAGATAAACTGTATTCACTACTCATAGAGTTTTATAATGTGGAAACTCTCACCGCCCATAACTCATACTTCTTTATAATATTATTTTCATTAAGACACTTAACTTAGAATTGTTTATAATATTATTTTTATTAAGACAAATAACTCATACTTCTTTATAATATTATTTTCATTAAGACACATATGGATTTTTAAGAAGTCTATCAACCAAATTTGTAGGGAATCTATACATTAAGTCACATCTCAAGATCTATGTATTAATCCTTTTCATCTAACCTTCTAGTTGATGGAATTCTATGAATATTACTACATATAAGAACAAGTATTTAACTAACTTGGCAACATCATTGGTAAATTTAGGAATCATTTCATCCATCCCCATTACAACATGGACACACACTTTTAAGGAAAAGGCATTATTTTGTTTTCAACTTACAATTATAAATTACATCAAAATTTCCCATCAACAACATGCAATTCGTGCTTATATTCACATAACAAATCGGATTACAATGCAAATATGTTGAAAGCTATATTTATGAACAACAAATTTTCAATGTTGCCATTGTTTGTAATAAAATAGAGCATGAGATGCACTATTATCCATTCTATGTAAACCAAGAAATTAATTATGAGATTGTTCGCTTTTCTATGGAGTTCCATTAGAATGTCAAACTCATAATACATCTATTCTTGAGGTCACTCGTAAATATTTATCCATTCTATGTAAACCAAGAAATTAATTATGAGATTGTTCGCTTTTCTATGGAGTTCCATTAGAATGTCAAACTCATAATACATCTATTCTTGAGGTCACTCGTAAATATCTTTCTAAAAGTTAAAAGGCCACATAATTGACTTTGATACTAGAATTTGTTGGACCTCCGTATCACATAAACTTTGCATATTGAAAATAATCATCCATATCTAGATTCTCCACATATTCCATAATGGATTAGTGGGTAAACAAAAACATGTCCACCTCAAATAACTCATTAGTGGGTGGTTCATAATGAAACATACTTTCATCTTTGCTACATGCTTTTGGCTCTTGGGTCATTAACCAATGTCTTTACATTTAAGAAAGATAAGCTTTTAATCATTTAAGAACAATTTTAAGATCTACTCTAGAACCAATAAACTTTTCCTTCTTCATCGAAATATATTATAAAATTTATTAAAACTTTGACATTTTATTACATAACCTATATAATAAAATCATATATATAACTTGAGTTATTGGATGAAATGACACAACCTCATCCAATGAACCAAGTTAGAAACACAAACTTGAGGTATAACATTTCCTTTTCTCTCCATTGTTAAAAAAAACTTACAAAACATAAAGCTACTAACCTAAGCTTTGTTGATACTATCTCAAGATGCCAACATACAAAAACATTGTCATGTATAAATAAAACATGTCCACCTCAAATAACTCATTAATTGTTATAACAAAGAAGACTTCTATTTTTGTTAAATGTGACTCAAGATTAGACCATTAACCTATATCTTTTTATTTTAAAAACTCTTAATAAATAATTTAAAAACAATAAGTTATACTCAGACCAATAACCTTTTCCTTTTTCATCAAAATATATTATGAAAATAATTATTAGAATCACAAAAATATTACAGTTATAAATCAAATCTTTCAATATCTATATCGCCTTTTGCTCAATTTAATTAGTTCGCCTTCAGGAGCTCTCAAGGTGAAGGTGAATAAATATTCTGTAAATCATTTCATTATGGCTATGTCGGCAATGTTTTCTTCCCTAATTTCTCCCTTCTACGCAAAATGAAATCTGGGATACGAAATGGATGCAGGTTGGTCTGTATCCTCATTCTCCTCGTTATTTCTTCAGCGAAATCAACGAACACACTGTAAAATGGATGCAGGTAGGTCACAATGTTCTTTCCCCTCGTTATTTCTTCCCTTAACCTAATAAAAAAGAATCGATAATCAATTGTTCCCATGGTATTCGAATTCCGGACCACCCAGGGGAAAAAATCAATTCGTCACTCAGCAAAATCCAATTCGTCTCGAGATGAACACACTTTGAGAAACTCTTTAATATCATCAACAAGGAAAGGCACATACATTGCATCAAATTCGATCTCTCTAATTGCCCTATTGTCCTTTACTCACCCTGCAAATTTAACTTATGAAGTGCATATCCAAAATAAATTGTTGTTTTCTTTTGCTGCAACAAAAGCACCACCTGTCAACTTCTATCTCTAGTCCTATGAATCTCTGTAATGTAAGCTCCCTTAACCACCAGAGCTCATTCAACCAACCGAAACCGTCCTCCGTCAGCTCATTCGACCAACCAGAACCGTATTTCCCTTAACTGTTTAAACCGTCGACAGTTCATTCGGAAACCAACCCAAACTGTTACTCAACTGCCACAGCTTGTTTGGAAACCAATTGGAACCGTTTTCTCATTTGGGAGCTTCTGGAATGGTCCATTACTCCATATCGTTCTCTACCTAGATATGTGAAACAATTAATAGTTAGCCAACAGAAGCTTGATGGAAGCTTGGCTATAAAGATTTTGTTTTGGTCCCCAAGCTTGCTTAATTTATTCAATCAATTTCCTTGATTCTTACACCATCAATCAGAGTGAGTAGAGCTTGGAAGTGCCATACGGAAAGCAAAACTAGTGTGGAACTGAGAAAACTTCTACAACAATTAATCAAACTCAAGCAACATCAATGGCCGGAGGTATGATCCATTTTGGCATCTAAATTTCGATTCTTTTGAAAAGTTTTATTCTGCATATTATAGAATCGATTTAAAGCTTACATTTGGTATCTGAGAATTTTTATCTCTGCCTTTGTGTTTTGGAGAAAGACAGGTTTATTCTGTCTCAAGAAGTTTCATTGCATTGTTGTGCGACAACATCACACTAATGCTTCATTGCTATACTGTTGATTTAAGAGAAACTGTACCAGAATTCATATTACTATCTCTTTCTATGTTTAACATTACAACGAAGCTATCATATGCTTTTATTCTACAGATTGCTAAAGTTATTCCTTCAAATCATACATAATATATCTGTTACTAATTTTCCATTAGTAAATCGACCAGTAGGTTTCTTATCCGCAAAATCTCTTCCATATGGAGGAAAGTTGGTTTTGAAAATCATTGCAAGTCCATCATTGTTGTCGGGATTTGCAGTGGAGTCTCCAAATATGTAAGAAGCGGACACCATGGGTTTGATAGGGTTAGTCTGTGCTATGTTCAGTGGCAATAAAGCCAAGAGACACATTACAATACCAATGTTTGCAAACCTTTCCATTACGTCTAATACTTCTGAAATGCTCAACTAGAAACTTTCATGGATACTACTTAAATCATAGTCTTAGGATCAATTGGTGATGCATAATCTGTCCATGTAGTTTTGTTTATGCAATTTATAATTATTCTCATATCAACTTAATTTTATGCATAAAAGAAATAATGTCTAGTGATCCATATAATTTTTAATTGATTAGAGAATAGCCATAGCATCTCTAATTAAATAATATTATATATTATGATTGATTAGGATCACATAAGGAATATTTAGACATAAATTGTAATTAATTATACTAAATATAATAAATTTTATCCCACGGGAATATTTATTATATTTATATAATTAATTAGGATAAAATATTAAATTATTCATAACTTACCCACAAGAATTATGAATTAATAGTTTTATTATAAAGTTCGAATCTATGAAAGAATAATTGAATCTGCTTGAATTGGAAATTTAGCCCACAGGCAATTTTTATGTCATTAGATTCAAATTTAAGCATGAATTTACATTGGTAAAGCATGGAATTTTATTTTATTTTTGTTGGCCTCAATTTTAACATAAGCATGTAATCTTTAATTTTATGCAGTTGTAAACCTGTAAATTTCTCTGAAATTCGTTGTGATATCCCTGAACTTAAGGGAGATAACTATAAGGTCTAGAAGGAGAGAGTTCTCCTTCATTTGGGGTGGATGGACATAGACTATTCTATTAGGAAAGATGAACCACCAGCACTCACTAATACCAGCACTGCAGTGGACATTAGGCTTTATGAATGATGGGAGCGATCTAATCGCCTAAGCATGATGTTCATTAAGACTAAAATTTCAGCTGGTATTCGTGGTTTCGTTGATCAGCATGAAAAGGTCCGAGACTTGCTGAAAGCCATTGATGATCAATTCGTCACTTTAGACAAGGCACTAGCAAGCACCCTAATCATGAATTTCTCATCCCTATGGCTCACTAATGTGAAAGGTGTGCACGAGCACATCACGCAAATGAGGGACACTGTGGCTCAACCGAAGAAAATCGAGGTTGAAATATCAGAGTCTTTTCTGGTGCACTACATCCTGAACACCCTTTTGCACCAATACAGACCCTTCAAAATCTCATACAACACACATAAGGATAAATGGTCAATTAATGAACTCATGACCATGTGTGTTCAAGAGGAAGAGCGATTGGTGATGGAACTGGGAGAAAGTGCAATGTTGGCAATGCATGGAAAGGGCAAATATCAAGCCAATAAGAAAGGGAAAGTTAAAGTACCTCCCCTAGATGATATCAAGAAGAATTCCAAGTGTTTCTTCTATAAAAAGAAGGGACACATGAAAAAGGAATGCGCCAAATTTCAGAAATGGCTTGCGGACAAAGGTAATACAATCTCGTTCATTTGTTATGAATCTAATATGGTCAATGTCAATATTAACACCTGGTGGATTGATTCTGGATCAACAATTCACATTTCAAATTCCTTGCAGGGTTTGCAAAACCTAAGAAAGCTAGTGGAAAGTCAACACAGCATCTTATCAGGAAACAAGATAGGCTCACATGTGAAAGCTATAGGAACATGCTATTTAACTTTAAGTAGTGGTTTTGTTTTAGAATTAGAAAAGACCTTTTATGTTCCAAGTTTTTCTAGAAACTTGATTTCAGTTTCAAGGCTTGTACC
>JZKD02S0341865.1:224274-243034 GCA_000966675.3 Picea glauca
ATGAAAATATTTTTTAAATATGATGTATAAATAGGTGGAGTGTTGAAAGAATTACAAACGCCTATCGAAAGGATAGGCCAATGAAATTATAAATTGACAATTAAGTGAAATTATTCATTGATAAAGTAAAACAGCGAAGCAAATGAAATTAACAATTTGGTTAAAAGAAATAGAAATAGCTGAAGAAGCAGCTCCAGCACCTCTTCGGTAGTTTCCCTATATTCTTGGCTTTGAAGAAAGCAGGTTTCAAGGCTGTGGCTCCAGCCACTGCGAAGTTAACACCGCCGCTGAATTTGGAAGTGTTTCTTATCCTCAGATACGGATCTAAGAACGGAAGACCGAAAGCTTGTGCTGCCAAACAAAATTTTACCAAATGAAAATGAAATTAAACAGTCAAGAATATATATAGAGAACAATTAATATGTCCTCCTGATTTTCAAAGATGAATCATGGATATCGAAAATAGAACAATTAATAAGCCCATTTTATATTCAAAGGGATTGAACTACAGACCGATATAATCCACGATCAATCGTCCGTCCGAGAATCGGCCTGTTGCTTTGCCAAAATATGTTTCTCCATAAGGCAGATTACCATATCTTAGTTGGCTCAGATTACGGCCGGCAGCAGCATCTGCCGCTAACAAATTCCCTGTATCAGCCAGAGAATCTCCAAAACTATAAATGGCACTGTAACACGCACTCCTTTTTCCAGTAGCAGCATAACTTGTGCATGAATGCTGCAGAAACAATAATATCACTGGAAATAATACAATTTTCAGTGCCATAAACTTCATTCTGAACAATATATTACCTCTGGACATAATACAATAGTAAGATTCATCAACCTCATTCGGGCTTGTTTCTCTCATTCTCTTCTATGAAATATAAACAATACTTTTCTTAAAGATTGAAAGAATGAGAAATCAAAGCAGTTAAAAAATAGACGACTGTGCGAATAATAAATCTTTATTTAAGAATCTTTTTCTTAAAGGATGAAGAATGAGAAATCAAAGCTATCGAAAATACACGACTTGCGGAATATTTTTTATTAAACAAACTTTTTCTTAAAGGAGAATGAGAAATCAAAGCAATGGAATATGAAGCTATGAACAGTACAATTGCTTTCCTCTCACACTAAGTATAACAACGCGTGCGCTGCATTTTTGGTACGACATGATGATACAGTACGAGTGAGCTTAACAGATAACAATATTTGCTTGCGAAGTTAGAGGTTCGACTTCAGAAGATACAATATACACATCTCTCTAAATTAAAAAAAAATAAAAAAAAATAAACTATTTAGCTAAATTTACTCTTTTTTTTCCTCTTGAACTCATTTATTTCAATATCTTCCTTTCCTCAAATTAACTGACGTGTCAGCCTCTGCAAAACAGGACTTGTGCCAAAGTAATGAGGATACCCACAGTGGTTGATCTCATTTTCAAAGTACATTTATGGCTGACTGTTCATCGAACTTACAGTTAAAACTGGAAGGCAACAGTAATACGGTAATGCAACAAGCTAAATTTTACTAGCCAACTAATTATTACGCGCAATTTAATAAGCAGTAGTTTAATAAGCAGTAGTTTAAATCTGGTGATGAATGATTGGATCTACAAATTTGAGTGGTTAAGTTTGTATAATTCAAGTGTCTTAAGAGTTTTTCAACAGGATGAAACCATTTATGTATTCAGAATTGCAATTTAAACAACAGAAAACAAAAAATAATGATTTTGTCCAAATTTACATTGCTAGATTTAGATAAAAAAACAAAAAATAAAAACTTAAACTAACTCCATTCAACATGCCCAAGCCTGTTAAAATAACAAACTATACAAATTAATGCATACTCATATCCACAAACCATGTAATATAAAAACGAATTGATAACTCATACAAAAATCTTTTTTTAGGTTTAATTTTTTTTAATCAGTGAAGATACATAGAGGTTAATAACAATACCAATGTATACTCATATCCACAAACCAAGTAATATAAAAACGAATTGATAACTCATACAAAAATCCTTTTTTTAAGTTTAATTTTTTTTAATCAGTGAAGATACATAGAGGTTAATAACAATACCACTTAATGAAATTTAGAATTATACAATAAAATAATTAAAAATATATTATCTATAAATATGTAAAATTAAATTTTGATTATTATTAGTATATATATTTTTATTGGTCAAATTTTGTTACTGTGATTGGTTTCAATGAATATTGTGAGGCAACTTAGGATGTTGGAAATTTGACTAGCATGGAAGAGACACTTAAAATCCAACTATACTAAACCATATTAAGAGTAGGTATAACCTATCCAAGTACATCCGAAATAATTTTGAAAGCTTAAAAACCTTTGAATGATAGTTTCTTAAACCACAAGCTAATCCCCAAATCACAAACAAACTAATAAACAAAAAAAAAAAAGATATATATTTGATTATAATATAGTTTTATATAGAATTTAAAATTAAAAAATTAGAAAACTCACGATTCCAAACTTATATAAATATAGATATATAAAATATAATTTTATTACTCAAGGTATATATTTGTATTATAATATAGTTTTATGTTTTGATTGAAAATTAAAAATTATATAAATATAAATACCTAAAATCATAATTTTGATTATATAAATATAGATATATAAAATATAATTTTATTACTCTCAAAGTATATATTTATATTTAATGCTTTTGGAGTACCGAAATAAAATTTTAAAAAATCACAAGTAATCACTTACTCTTTTACAGTCCGATAGATCAAGTAGGTCTTAGTGGGCGTTAATTATCATCATCATCATCATCATCATTACAATATAGTTTTATGTTTTGATTGAAAAATAAAAATAATATAAAAATAAATACTTAAAATCATAATTTTAATTATTGTTAAAAATATATAATCTGTTTTATAACATTGTTTTATGTAATATTTAGTAGTTTCTGTTTTTGTTTTAGCATATCAATTTTTTTAGATATATTTATTTTCTTGTTTATATATTTAACTAATATATTTGTCAAATCTTGACAGCACCCAAGTCACAAACAAACTTTAAAAAGAAGAGATATTTATTTGTATTATAATACAATTTTATATAGAATTTAAAATTAAAAAATAGAAAACTCATAGTTCAAAACTTATATGATGATGATGATGATGATGATGCTTAATCTCCACTAAGATTGAATTGGTCTATTGGATCATAAGAGGATAAGTGATTATCCAAAAACATTAAGAGAATCTTTCCAAGATCACCATACTTTTGCTGACTTAAGAGGTTAGGAAGGTTGGTAGTGTGATAAATATTTTGAAAATGAGATCTAATGTGGGTAAGGGCTCGAAAATCTAAGAGAAAGTGCTTTTCATATTCAACTTTCTTAGTGTCACAAAGGTGGCACACTCTTTCGTCCGATGAAATTTTATGGAGCTCGTGAGAATTTGTTCTTATCTTAGCAACGCTTATTTTTTTCTTTACACTTGTCAAAACAAATAGATAATTTTGATATTCTAGACTAGGGTTGATTACATCCTTATAATACCTTAATTTTATTGTTTCCTCTAACTCTTTATCACACCACATTTTCTCCTTAAATTTTGATTTGACGATTTTATTAATAGTATATTTATTCTGCAAAATGGTGTCTTCCATGATTACCCAATAGTTTATCGAAGACCGGGCATCTTCATGCCATCCTCGCTTGAGTCGATGGTGGTTACGAATCGATTTTGAAGCAATTTTAGGAAGCCTCTTGTCTTTCATGTTGTTTAACTTGGTCTTATACATTAGGTATCTAGTCATAGTCGTGCTCTCAATGGGGGAGAGACTTGTTTCTAAGAGGGGGATGAGATAGGGTGTATTTCCTTTAATTTTGAGATTATAGGTTATAAGATTCTTTTGTATTTTCTCTATCTTTCTCCAAGATTCACGAGGGATAATACAACCCCATACTTCACATCCATAAAGAATAGCACATGTAACAAGAGTCTCAAAGAGGAGTTTCTTCTTGTCCCAACTCCAAAGATCAGTTGATTTACAGTTGTTTCAATCCCATAATAAGATTTAAATCCCACAATAATCATTTTCTCAATGCTATAATTCTAGTTGAGCTTGTGGTGAATATCAATTCCAAGATATTTGTATGAACACACTCCCTCAAGTTTTTGTTTTCATATACGAAGGTATCATAAGTGATCTTATTAGATTTAATAATCATCACCTTAGTCTTATCAGTATTAACAGTCATACCCATATTGGAGAAAAAATCCTTGAGGATTCTTAGTTGGTTTTCAAGATCATTGGGACTCGTTGCGATAAGAAAAATATCATCGACATAAAGAAGAAGATTGATGACTATACCAATGAGAGTAGGGCCGACACAACTTGTTTTTTCCAAGCAATCTTCTAACTTGTCAATGTATATGCCAAAAAGGATAGGGGCCAAAGAGACAACCTTTTTTGACTCCAATATTGAAGTTAATATCTTTTGACCAGCTCTTAGTGTTTTCAAACTTAGCAATAATTTTCTCATACATACTTATTGCAACAACTCTCAACTCGAGAAGCACTTTTGTCTCTTCCAACCTATTCCAAATTTTTTTCCTAGGAACCATGTCAAAAGATTTTCTAAAGTCAACAAAACAACAAAAAAGATTGGTTTTAGTATTGTGGAACTCCTATGCAATGATCCTGGAGGTAACAGGATGGTCCACAGTTGAATGATATCTCCTAAAACTGGTCATGAATTTATCTCTTTTACCTTGACTTTCTAGCCAAAGGTTATTCCTCTTTTCCAAAATAATCCCATAAAGCTTGGATAAAATATGTCTAATAATAATTGTCCTATAATTAGAGGGAATGTTTCTATCCCCATTTTTAAAAATAGTAGTAATGAGGCTTTGCGTCCATGGTTTAGGGAAGCCCCTGTTTGACTATTAAATTGAAGATCTTGTGCATGTGAGGGATAAGGATAGGTCCTCTGATTTTAAAATTTTCATCTTGGTAGCCTTCAATGTCCTTAGCTTTCCTATTTGCAAGTCGCTTAACCCAAAACTCTATGTCATCTAAAGAAAAAACTTCATCCTTTGTAGGGAAAACAGGAATGGTGTCCATGGCATTAGGGAACTTGTAAAGACTTTTAAGGTAGGAATTCCATTCCCTTAAGGAAATCCTATTATTTTATTTAGTATTGCGGTTTTGAATTTGGCTCCAAAACTTCTTAGGATCTAGCTTATATAGTTCTGAAAGTTACTATTGCATTTTATTGATATAGTCCTTTTTTTTTCCTTTTAATTAGGGATTTGTGTGTATTGATCTTATCGAGTTTTAAGGACTCATTAGAAGCATCCCTAGTGGATTTCCTAGCAATTTTACATTCTTTATCATGCCAAGGGTTGGTCGTTCTATTATTCTTTTTATAGGACACCTCGAAAGAGAACTTGCTAATAGAAGTGGAAAGGGTAGTTGTAAAATTATGATAGAGTTCTTCAATGTTGTCCTTATAAGTTAGGAGATTTAATTTACTATTTAAATCTTTTAAGAAAATGTCAACTTTACTTTTTTGAAAGTGCAAATTCCTTTGATTATCAGAATTCTCTTGAATGACGCTCCTGTGCATGGTAAAGTTTAGATTTAGGGTTAAAGGTTTATGATAAAAGTTAGGTTCATGGTCATTAAAAAGGTAAAAGGTTTCTATTTTGTTGGAAACAATGATATCAAATATCACATAATGTATAACACTACTACCTAGCCCATTAATACAAGTCATCTGGTTGGAGTTTGGCCACTTCATTACTCCAGTGCAAATCATTATGTCTTGAGAGTTGCAAAGCTTGGCCAACTCAGTACCAAACAAATTCTCAATTAGGTCTTTAGAGCTTCTTTTGTAGCTATTAGATCAAACAAGGGCCTCATCTAACCATAAAATATTATGGTTGGAATCAATATTGAAAAAATTAGCTTGTTTAGTTGCATTCCTAGCATTAAAGCTTCCTAGCAGGAGGATATTACCTTTATTTTTCAAACTATAAATATCTTGTTCTAAATTATTATAGGGACAATTGTTACCTAGATTGTTTTTCTTATAAAAAGTAGAATTAATAGGTGCAAAATAGCAAATTTATATATACATGTCTTCCTAGTATTAGTGTCTGAAATTTCTATCCAAATGTATTGATTGAGAGGGTTGACCTTATGAAGTTGAATGTGAGGAGAAATGTTCTTTATAATATAACAAGCTATGACTCTTATCCCTCTACGGTGGGTTTTTTTGTTCCATGTCGACCACAAGAAAAATCCTTCTATGTTAGGGACCTTAGACTCCTCATGGTCCCAAGTTTTGAGTAGACAATTAATATCAATATCACTTAGGATCCAACTTATTGTAGGACCTTTGCACCATGGAAATCCACGACAGTTCCAAAAAAGGATCTTGAGTGTCCCAAATTCGTATTTATTGTTATCCTTCTTGTCTCTAGCCCTAACAATAGCTTTTTGATTTCTAATTATTGCCCATTTTCCTTGCTTCCTCACTTATTTTACCTTCTGAACTTCCTTCCTTAATTTACCTTGGTCTTCGGGAATGAGTTCTTAATTTATAAATATACTTGACCCTTTTAAGCTTAGATATTTACTGAGTATGCTATATTTATGGTCATTACTACTTACATTGACATCAACCTATCTTTGTGATTAATTATTTTTCCTAGACTCTTTTCTTCTATGAGGTAAGTTCTATTAATTTGTGATTTATTATTTAATTCTTCTTTTTTTATCGCTAGCGTATCCTCCTCTTGTTGTTCTTTTATACCAAAAATTATGAGGTTCAAGGATCTTTTGTTACGCTCATGGTCCAGGTCGATTATCATATTCATTTATTCTCTGATGGGTTTGATATCCAATTTGTTTTCCGCATTACTGAGGGTCAAATTGTTGGTTAGTTTTTCTTCTAGCTCTTTAATCCTATCTCTCAAGTTGTGATTTTATTCAACCTCTCCTTCTTGGGTTGATTGTTTATGTTTTTCCATTTCTTGAATCCTATCCTTCATTGTCTGCAATTCACTATTGAACCTAATAATATATCCTCTATTTGAGTTTCAATGGTATCTTTTAAGAGTCTAATTTTTTTATCAATCATTACCGAGCTAGCTCTATTTGGAGTTTTACATCTCTTTCTCCATTCCTTTTTTCTAATGATTCTAACTCTATTTGGATTTTGGCATGTCTCTCTTCTCTCCTTTTTTCTAATAATTCCATATAATCCTTTTTTCTAATGATTACATATAATCGTAAAGGATATCTAAGGTGATTTTGGGGGGCCTCCCCCTATTAGGCTAAGTTTTTGGAATAGGTGGTGGAATGCTCATATTGAAAAGAAGAGAAAAAATATAACAATTATTATTTTGGATTGACTTTAAAAATGGAAATCACCAGAAAAATAAACATAATCAAATCACACAGAGTCAGAGTAGGAAGGAGGCATGGGGCACCATGGTTAAGACAAAGTCAAAATACTATTGGAATCCATGGTCAATGAGCAGTGACAGATGGTCATTGATCATCGACATTGACACAATTCCTAACATAGTTCCTCACCAACACTCAAGCAAATAAAAAACTAAGAGGATCCAATGGGAACCAGTTAGAGGGAAACCATAGAGGAAGTGGAGCTTACGAAGAAGGTAGTAATAACCATACTGTGACCCAGAGTAGGAGCCTAAATATCCCTACAATTTTATTACTAGAGTTCCTAACAAAGGACCGTATGGATACATGAGAGGAACTAGATCAGGGGCTTGATATTAACACCTCATACATGGAGTATGAGACATTACATGAAGACATTCATGAGAAATATTCCTATAGAGACTTGTGCGACCTTAAACATAAACATGCTCCAAAGGAGGGGAACAAGGGAGCACAGAGCCCACATAACTTTGATCTCATGCATAACTTGGGAAGGTTGACTATTCCACTCCTTGATGGGTATGAAAAGAGCATGGAGAGGGCCTGGGTACATAAGCTCGATACTTATCTCTAACTTAATCCAATGACCGAAGTCGAAGCAATTAATTGTGATACCCTTCACTTGGAAGGAGAAGCTCACAAATGATGGTACCATAGGATGGTGACATTAGGGAATGCTAACATCACTTTATATGTGTACTTCACTCATAACTTGATGGACAAGTTTGACCAAAAGGACCCTAAGATACATTCAAGGGAGTTGGTACAAGTTAAAAAATACATCCACACCAGAAGCATACATCACAGATTTTCAAAGGATGGCATTCATGGTGACAGATATCTCTCAACATGGGTTGGTGATGCTATTCATGCAAGGTTTAGCTGAACACCTGAGAGGATGGGTGAATCCATTTAGGCCAAAAAAAATTCTTGAAGCCATCATGAGATGCGAAGACATGAAATATGTAGTCAACAAGAAGGTACCAACAAAATCATTCATCCCTCAAGATGGTAAGGAGACAAGGCTTCCCCATAATTCAAGGATAGGGAAGGACAAGACAAATGAGGAGACTAGTAGATAAATAAGGAGGAATAAATTTTTCTTTAGTTGAAAGAATCTGTGGGAACCAGGTTATAAATATATGGGCAAAGGAAAGGTACAATACATTGAGGTAGTCTTTGATGAGGAGGATGACAAGGAGGAAGAAGGTGTTGGATAGGAAAATGGTGAGAAATTGTAGACCATACAACGAGAACCATTGCAAGATATCCCGAAGGGAGTAACCATTGCTACACCTTCAGGGGTCCCTAAATATTATACCTTCAAGGTTAGAGGTATTGTACAAGGGAAGAGGGTTACGACATTGGTGGATTGGGGGGATACCCACAATTTCATTGATGATGAACTTCTCACCAAGAGAAATATCTCTGCAAAGGATTTATAAGGATTTAATGTGGTATTAGTGGATGGGTACAACATGATGTGTATTTATAGGATCAAGGGATTGGAAGTAACCTTGGGAAACTACATGTTTACCAACAAATTTTGTGTTGTGGATTAAGCAGATACTGATGTGGTGACAGGAGTTCACTGGCTATACTCTTTGGGAGATAACCACATGAATTATAAGGACATGAGGATGGATTTCTAGCACAAGGATGGGAAATGATTTTCCGTGAGAGGTATGTCGATAGGTGCCCCCATGATCATGCCTAACCAATGCATGGAGGCTGTTGTTACTACTACCACCAATGTCCTCACGTGCCCTTCAATATCAGTTAACTCACTGCAGAAACTACACCAACCTGGTCCTTGTCTGGGGACGAAATTTTTTTTCTTCACTGGGAGCGGGAGCCAGATTCAACAGTACCCATTGCATGCAACTGCCGGAGCAGTAACATCATCATCACCAGCTTCTATGGGAAACAAAGATCAGCAGATTGAATATTATTTCTATATTTTAGGCAACAATCGAGCCTTAAATGATACAGCTTGCACTGAGAGAGTGTCGGGTTGAAGGTGGATAAAATCTTGATAAGAGAAAGCAACTCAACATATTTTGGAGGTGTTTAGTAATGCCGATGGCAAGCACAATAATGACCTTGAAGAAGATGGAATTATCAAAGGTAAGTTGGTTGGACGTGTAGATGAAGAAAATCTCCAACGACAATATCGGAAGCTTGCTATGAAGTATCATCCTGATAAAAATCCATAAGGAAGAGAGAAATTTGTCGCAGTTAAAAAATCATATGAATGACTTCGCACTACACTGTAAGGCTTGCAAGGACCACAACTTTGGGGGATACCACTTCTGTTGAAAAGGCAATGTATATTTTATTGAAGGATAGATATGTGGTTGCACAACTTGTTAGGAGGGCAGAGAATGTTGGCTTTAAGGAAATTATACTTACTGTAGACACTCCTCGACTGGGGCGGAGGGAGGCTGACATTAGAAACAAATTCTCATCGCCCTCACATCTGACTCTGCCAGGACAACTACACAACGATTGATCAACATTTTCTTTGGGGCACCGATTGGACAGGGATATGGTCTCACTGAAACTTGTGCTGGTGCAACCTTCTCTGAATGGGATGTTGGTCGTGTTGGTCCTCCACTTCCCTGTTCCTATGTTAAGATGATTGATTGGGAAGGAGGTGTGTATTTGACATCAGATTCACTAATGTCGCGGGGAGAGATAGTTATTGTTGATCCCCATGTAACTCTGGGCTATTTCAAGAACAAAGAGAAAACTGATGAGTCCTACGAGGTGGATGAGAGAGGAATGCGACGGTTCTATACTGGTGACATAGAGAGATTTCATCCTGATGGCTGCCTTGAGATTATTGACCATAAAAAGGACATAGTTAAGCTTCAACATGGGGAATATGTTTCTTTGGGCAAGGTGGAAGAAGCTTTGGCAGTGTGCCATTATTTGGACAATGTCATGTTACATGCAGACCCATTCCACAGTTACTGTGTGGCTCTTGTTGTTCCATCCCGTCAAGCTCTAGAAAGTTGGGCTCAGAAAGAAGGAATCATTTACAAAGATTTTTTGGACCTATGTCAGAAGAGTGAAGCGATTAAAGAAGTTTGTAGCTAAATTTTAGAGGTTGGAAAGAGTGCAAAGCTTGATAAATTTGAAATTTCTTCAAAGATCAAAAATGGGTCTTGTGACAACAGCTCTTAAGATGAAGCGAGAAGTTATAAAGAAGACCTTTGCTAGAGAATTGAATAAACTGTATGGTTGAGTAGAACTATTGAGCATTGATTTTGGTGATGGGGAAACACCATCGGTTCCAGAGACAATACAAGAGATCCAGAGAATCATCCAGCAGTGGTTCTATTTCGATGTATTAGTAATTTGGCAGAACAAAGTTTCGATCCAGATTTGCTGCGAAGCCATACTCTTCGAAGTGGTATATGTGGATCTTGTGGCCTATCAACAACGCAGTCATGCCTCTCCTGAATAATGATTGTGGATCATCAATATTGTTATTTTTCATATGTATTGAATAATTATTATAGAATTGACGGGCAACCAGGGAGAATTCCGTTACAATTGCAGGGACCATTTTTGTCCATTTGTCAAAGCCATTGGTAGTGGTTCGAGTAGCCTGCAGAGCATACGACAGAACACCTAGCAATCAAAATTTTCCATGAAGAGGAACCGTTTCTAATTCCCAGAACACTAAGAGTTTTGTTTTAGATTTTTCTCTTTCAAAAGAGGGGAGAGGTAACAAAACAAAAAGGGGGGGGGCGCATGAGCGCAGGACTGGGAAAACCTCTTTCAAAGAGGGTTTCATTGTAATTGCTGAGATTTTGTAAGCCTTTAATGGAGTAATAAAGAAGATTTTTTACTTGTGACTGTGAGATTCATCACGATTGATTTCTTTCAGCATGTTTTCTTCTCCTTCAGCTGTGTTAAATCTGTTTGGAATTTATTTGATATGTTCCTTACTCACAGTTGATGTGTTATCATTTCTTTATGTCTTCCTTAATCCATCACGATTGCATTACATTTTGTTTTCTTCTAACCGATGTGCTTCCTTATACTTTAGTACGACCACTACTATAACGAAAGGATTTGGGTTTTTTGTAATTGTTTGATGTCTTTCCTCTGCACCAGCTATCAGCGGGTGTAAGACCAACCTACATTTTCATAATGCTGCATGTATCCTTTGCTACGTCGACCTTCATTTTTCTATCTGCTACCACATCATGATTTATCAAAGTGATGAAATATAGACTTACTTTGCCTCACTTTCCGCAAGTTATTTGATCTCTTTTATTGTCTCCTTTTATCATTTTTCATTTGACTCCATGCCCAATGGACCTTTTCTCTGGTTTAACCCCCAAACTCCAAAAATCCAAGGCCATCATTTACCCATAAATCTGCCCATCTTTTTCACGTTTACTTCAATTAATTTTGTGACATTTTTCAAGAGATCCCTCTCGGGGTGGAAGAGGGCAACTTCTAATCCAAAGTGGTTCGAGGTTTCCTCGGGATTGATTTTCCGCAACCCATTTCAGTTCTGAGTGTCAACACCTATGATTCTCTTTGTATTCAAGATTATGAAGAGATTCCCTCTTCGTCTCCTAATCCATCAAAGCCTTCCTCCCCTTGTTATTGGCTGTGTTCCCATAAACCACCATGGTTGATGGAACACGAGGTTCTCTAAGGGGTAGTTGAAGGCATTCTAACTCTTATTATGAATTCACCATTTGAACAAGTATGAAAGTATTTTATTTCCAAATCCAAAAATAAGGCCTTGAAGGAGGTCTTAGAAGGAAAATAATTGACCATAACCAAGGCACTTAGAGCCACAAATCCCTTTGGAGCACGTCTCTCATGATAATCATGTCATTAAATGTGAGAGGGGTAGGGTGTGCTAGAAAGAGACAAGCCATCGAAAGATTGTTCTTTCTATATAAGCATGACATTATTCTTTTGTAGGAGACAATGGCCTCAGAGGTCAAGGCAATCAAAAAATTGTTAACACTCTCAGAAAATTGGAGTTTTAGCATAGTAAATGTTGTTGATATTTCTAGGGGGCTCTTAACGCCTTGGAATTATTCCTTTTCAATTTTAAGCACTAGTTTCCTTGACGCATGTATTATTCTAGAAGGGGAAACAAAGTACTTGGGAAAGGTTTTTTAAATTCTTGATCTATATGGACCATATGCAGATTGAAGGAAAATGTATTGGGACATGTTGATTGATCTAGGGATTTTGACGGTGAATAAAATTATTCTCGATGGTGACCTGAATTTGTAAATATCCCCAAGAGAGGTTTGGGGGATATTGTCAAATTTAGGAGAAAATAATGTTCTAATGGATCTTTCCTTGTTGAATCCCCCCACACCTCTCTTGGGGATATTACCAAATTTAGGACAAAAAAATGTTCTAATGGATCTTGCCCTTCTAAATCCCCCCAAGCCTCTCTTGGGGATATTGTCAAATTTAGGTCACCACCGAGAAGTATGAGTTATGGAGGGTGGGATTGATATTAATGACTATGCATTAATATGCAAAGTCCTTGGATTTTGGTTATTGAAACATATTATGCAAAAATAGATTACAAGGATGTGGCATATTAAAGGTGATTTGGAATTAATTTGTTCTCCTAAAAGTTTTTTAATGATAGTATTCACTTATAAGGAAGACAAAGATATGCTATTTCAAGGATTCACACACTTTCTACATGAAGTAATGGAACTTAGGATTCAATCCTAAAATGGGGGACTTTTCAAAATCCTTGGTTTAGATAAACTGTATTCACTACTCCTAGAGTTTTATAATGTGGAAACTCTCACCCCCCATAACTCATACTTCTTTATAATATTATTTTCAGACACTTAACTCAGACTTGTTTATAATATTATTTTTATTAAGACAAATAACTCATACTTCTCTATAATATTATTTTCGTTAAGACACATATGGATTTTTAAGAAGTCTATCAACCAAATTTGTAGGGAATCTATAAATTAAGTCACATCTCATGATCTATGTATTAATCCTTTTCATCTAACCTTCTAGTTGATGGAATTCTATGAGTATTTATACATATAAGAACAAGTATTTAACTAACTTGGAAACATCATTGATAAATTTAGGGATCATTTCATCCATCCCCATTACAGCATGGACACACACTTTTAAGGAAAAGGCAATGCTAGTATGTATTATTTTGTTTTCAACTTACAATTATAAATTACATCAAAATTTCCCATCAACAACATGCAATTCGTGCTTATATTCACATAACAAATCGGATTACAATGCAAATATGTTGAAAGCTATATTTATGAACAACAAATTTTCAATGTTGCCATTGTTTGTAATAAAATAGAACATGAGATGCACTGTTATCCATTCTATGTAAACCAAGAAATTAATTATGAGATTGTTCGCTTTTCTATGGAGTTCCATTAGAATCTCAAACTCATAATACATCCATTCTATGTAAACCAAGAAATTAATTATGAGATTGTTCGCTTTTCTATGGAGTTCCATTAGAATCTCAAACTCATAATACATCTATTCTTGAGGTCACTCATAAATATCTTTCTAAAAGTCAAAAGGCCACATAATTGACTTTGATACTAGATTTTGTTGGACCTCCGTATCACATAAACTTCGCATATTGAAAATAATCATCCATATCTAGATTCTCCACATATTACATAATGGATTAGTGGGTAAACAAAAACATGTCCACCTCAAATAACTCATTAGTGGGTGGTTCATAATGGAACATACTTTCATCTTTGCTACATGCTTTTGGCTCGTGGGTCATTAACCAATGTCTTTACATTTAAGAAAGATAAGCTTTTAGTCATTTAAGAACAATTTTAAGATCTACTATAGAACCAATAAACTTTTCCTTCTTCATCGAAATATATTATAAAATTTATTAAAACTTTGACATTTTATTACAGAACATATATAATAAAATCATATATACAACTTGAGTTATTGGATGAAATGACACAACCTCATCTAATGAACCAAGTTAAAAACACAAACTTTAAGTGAGGTATAACATTTCCTTTTCTCTCCATTGTTAAAAAACACTTACAAAACATAGAGCTACTAACCTAAGCTTTGTTGATACTATCTCAAAATGCCAACATACAGAAACATTATCATGTATAAATAAAACATGTCCACCTCAAATAACTCACTAATTGTTATAACAAAGAAGACTTCTATTTTTGTTAAATGTGGCTCAAGATTAGACCATTAACCTATATCTTTTTATTTAAAAAAACTCTTAATAAATAATTTAAAAACAATAAGTTATACTCAAACCAATAACCTTTTCCTTTTTCATCAAAATATATTATGAAAATAATTATTAGAGTCACAAAAATATGAAAGTTATAAATCAAATCTTTCAATATCTATATCGCCTTTTGCTCAATTTTATTAGTTCGCCTTCTGGAAGTGAATAAATATTCTGTAAATCATTTCATTATGGCTATGTCGGCAATGTTTTCTTCCCTAATTTCTACCTTCTTCGCAAAATGAAATCTGGGATACGAAATGGATGCAGGTTGGTCTGTATCCTCATTCTCCTCGTTATTTCTTCAGCGAAATCAACGAACACACTGCAAAATGGATCCAGGTAGGTCCGAATGTTCTTTCCCCTCGTTATTTCTTCCCTTAACCTAATAAAAAAGAATCGATAATCAATTGTTCCCATGGTATTCGAATTCCTGACCACCCAGGGTAAAAAATAAATTCGTCACTCAGCAAAATCCAATTCGTCTCGAAATGAATACACTTTGAGAAACTCTTTAATATCATCAACAAGGAAAGGCACATACACTGCATCAAATTCGATCTCTCTAATTGCCCTATTGTCCTTTACTGACCCTGCAAATTTAACTTATGAAGTGCATATCCAAAATAAATTGTTGTTTTCTTTTGCTGCAACAAAAGCACCACCTGCACTGTCAACTTCTATCTCTAGTCCTATGAATCCCTGTAATGTAAGCTCCCTTAACCACCGGAGCTCATTCGACCAACTGAAACCATCCGCCGCCGTCAGCTCATTCGACCAAGCAGAATCGTATTTCCCTTAACTGTTTAAACCGCCAACAGTTCATTCGGAAACCAACACAAACTGTTACTCAACTACCACAACTCGTTTGGAAACCAACTAGAACTGTTTTCTCGTTTGGGAGCTTCTGGAATGGTCCATTACTCCATATGGTTCTCTACCTAGATACGTGGAACAATTAATAGTTAGCCAATAGAAGCTTGATGGAAGCTTGGCTATAAAGATTTCGTTTTGGTCCCCAAGCTTGCTTAATTCATTCAATCAATTTCCTTTAGTCTTACACCATCAATCAGAGTGAGCAGAGCTTGGAAGTGCCATACGTAAAGAAAAACTAGTGTGAAACTGGGAAAACTTCTACAACAATTAATCAAACTCAAGCAACATCAATGGCCGGAGTTATGATCCATTTTGGCATCTAAATTTCTATTATTTTGAAGAAGTTTATTCTGCATATTATAGAATCGATTTAAAGCTTACATTTGGTATCAAAGCATTTTTATCTCTGCCTTGGTGTTTTGGAGAAAGACAGGTTTATTCTGTCTCGAGAAGTTTCATTGCATTGTTGTGCGACAACGTCAGACTAATGCTTCATTGCTATACTGTTGATTTAAGAGAAACTGTACCAAAATATGTTTAACATTACAATGAAGCTATCGTATGCTTTTATTCTACAGATTGCTAAAGTTATTCCTTCAAATCATACATAATATATCTATTACTAATTTTCCATTAGTAAATCGACCAGTAGGTTTCTGATCCGCAAAATCTCTTCCATATGGAGGAAAGTTGGTTTTCAAAATCGTTTTAAGCCCATCATTGTTGCCGGGATCTGCAGTGGAATCCCCAAATATGTAGGAAGCGGACACCATAGGTTTGCTAGTGTTAGTTTGTGTTGTGTTCAGTGGCAATAAAGCCAGCAGACACGTTACAATACCAATGTTTGCAAACCTTTCCATTACGTCTAATACTTCGTAAATGCTCAACTAGAAACATTCGTGGATACTACATAAATCATAGTTTTAGGATCAATTGGTGATGCATAATCTGTCCATGTAATTTTATTTATGGAATTTATAATTATTCTCATATCAACTTAATTTTATGCATAAAAGAAATAATGTCTAGTGATCCATATAATTTTTAATTGATTAGAAAATAGTCATAGCATATCTAATTAAATAATATTATATATTATGATTGATTAGGATCACATAAGGAATATTTAGACATAAATTGTAATTAATTATACTAAATATAATAAATTTTATCCCATAGGAATATTTATTATATTTATATAATTAATTAGGATAAAATATTAAATTATTCATAACTTACCCACATGAATTATGAATTAATAGTTTTATTATAAAGTTCAAATCTATGATAGAATAATTGAATTAGAAATTTAGCCCACAAGCAATTTTATGTCATTAGATTCAAATTTAAGCATGAATTTACATTGGTTGAATTAGAAATTTAGCCCACAAGCAATTTTATGTCATTAGATTCAAATTTAAGCATGAATTTACATTGGTAAAGCATGAAATTTTATTTTATTTTTGTTGGCCTCAATTTTAACGTAAACATGTAATCTTTAATTTTATGCAGTTGTACAACCTGCAAATTTCTCTGAAATTCGTTGTGATATCCCTAAACTTAAGGGAGATGACTATAAGGTCTGGAAGGAGAGAGTTCTCCTTCATTTGGGGTGGATGGACATAGACTATGCTATTAGGAAAGATGAACCACCAGCACTCACTAATACCAGCACTGCAGCGGACATCAGGCTTTATGAAGGATGGGAGCGATCTAATCGCCTAAGCATGATGTTCATTAAGACTAAAATTTCAGCTGGTATTTGTGGTTTCATTGATCAGCATGAAAAGGTCCGAGACTTGCTGAAAGCTATTGATGATCAATTCGTCACTTTAGACAAGGCACTAGCAAGCACCCTAATCATGAAGTTCTCATCCCTAAGGCTCACCAGTGTGAAAGGTGTGCGCGAACACATCATGCAAATGAGGGACACTGTGGCTCAACTGAAGAAAATCGAGGTTGAAATATCAGAGTCTTTTCTGGTGCACTACATCCTGAACACCCTTTTGCACCATTAAGGACCCTTCAAAATCTCATACAACACACATAAGGATAAATGGTCAATTAATGAACTCATGACCATGTGTGTTCAAGAGGGAGACTCGTGATGGAACTCGGAGAAAGTGCAATGCTGGCAATGCATGGAACGGGAAAATCTGAAGCCAATAAGAAAGGGAAAGGTAAAGTACCTCCCCAAGCTCATATCACGAAGAATTCCAAGTGTTTCTTTTGTAAAAAGAAGAGACACATGAAAAATGAATGCGCCAAATTTCAGAAATGGCTTGCAGACAAAGATAATACAATCTCATTCGTTTTTTATGAATCTAATATGGTCAATGTCAATATTAACACCTGGTGGATTGATTCTGGATCAATAATTCACATTTTGAATTCCTTGCAGGGTTTGCAAAACCTAAGGAAGCCAGTGGGAAGTGAGCAAAGCATCCTATCAGGAAACAAGATGGGATCGCATGTGGAAGCTGTAGGAACATGCTATTTAACTTTAAGTAGTGGTTTTGTTTTAGAATTAGAAAAGACCTTTTATGTTCCAAGTTTTTCTAGAAACTTGATTTCAGTTTCAAGGCTTGTACCTTTTGGATATTCCTTCAACTTTTCAGAAATATATTTCAGTTTATTTTATAAATCTGATTGTGTTGGGAATGGTATTTTGTCTGATGGTCTTTATTGCATTAATTTACAAAACAATTTTATTTATGATTCAATGGATGTTAACACTGGCACTAAAATATGTGTTATTAATGATGATTCCTCTAAATTATGGCACCAGAGACTACGTCATATCTCCATAGAAAGAATTAAAATATTGGTAAATGAAGAGGTACTTAATACTCTGGATTTTACTAATTTTGAAACTTGTGTAGATTGCATAAAAGGAAAGTAGACCAACAAGTCAAAGAAAGGTGCCAATAGGAGTTCGAGCATATTATAGATCATACATACTGATATATGTAGTCCAGACATGGACTCACATGGTGAGAGATACTTCATCTCTTTTATAGATGATTACTCGTGATATATGTATCTCTACATGCTTCATAATAAGAACGAAGCATTAGATGCCTTTAAAATCTTTAAGGCTGAAGTAGAGAAACAATGC
>JZKD02S0341865.1:263543-285320 GCA_000966675.3 Picea glauca
TATTTTGAGAATTATACAATATTTAACTTTACACATGATACTTGTGACACTGGTGACTTGTCCATCCCAAATGGACAATCCCTGGCATCGTCTAGTGCTAAATCTTGTAGAAACAAGAGAACATATAAAAAATTTGAGGTTGTCATAAAATAAAGAAATGATTATGTTGAATCTATCAAATGTGATACATACTTGTGTGTACGATGCACCCAATGAACATGTTGCCTTTATTACTGCATCAGTGGTGGGGCTATCCACTAATGCATCCATAGGTGTAGAGGGTCTGTTGCTGAGACACAATAATTGCAAAACAACATACTATCAAATATCTATATAAATACAAAAATATACAAAATAAATATATAACAATGAAGAACAAAAAAAAGGGTTAAGATACCAACCTCCTCCATAAATCTATGTTGTCCAGTGGGATCTATAGGCCCATACCATGTCTTCCTACAGTTGGAGAATCCGTGAGGTTCACATGGACGATTGTTATGTGCATGTTCCCTCTCCCATGCATACTAATGCTCCAAACCCATATCAATGTCACTACCATGCACCTTCGGTTGACATAGTGCAACAAAGCTATTATGTTCGACTAGGCTACGAGTGAATGAGAAGATGGCTAGTTGTACATATTGTAAGTTCTATGCAACAGGAAAATGTTGGGTAGGGGGGGCATGTCTTTGCCTAGGGGAGCGTGGACCTAACTTAGGGTCATGCCTGACCTGCTCTATGTCTTGTGAAGACCCTCAACCCATCCCATAGAAGTCACTAATGTCAAAGTAGTTGACATGTTTACCGATAATAAACTAATCCTATAAATAAAATAAGCCCATAATTTCCTTAGAAAATATAAGGGTATCTCCCTATTATTGCAGGGAGGTTTATCAAAAATCATGTATCACATATACATCCAGTTTTGACTAATCTAGGGATGGATGCACCAGTCAATGGATATGTGTTTCCTGGCCAATGGTAGTTCTTGCCCATTTTTAGGTTCCCTAAAAATAGACAACATTTTTTGTTTTGAAATTCTCAGTTCTTTGATTTGGTTTCTATCCAAACCAGTGCTATAATACTCGTACATTCTTCCCCTATAGGTAGAAATAGATGTCAATTTCCCTTGGGCACTAGCAATGGACTAGACAATGATGTCCAAAATAGTGGCCAAGGAGACTTTGCTAGGTTCTCTAGTCTCCCTTAACTATTCCTCAAGGTTTTTTAATATCTCCAACCCCTCATCAATTTCATTATTTACATTTTGTGGTGGTGGTGGTGGGTTGGAGTTTTGATATTCTTGGTTTTCTTGTGAGTGGTTTAAATTTTTTCTGGGTTCCAATGTATTGTATATGCTACAATTTAACATCCATGGCATGTAAATTAGTTTTCTTTTTTATTTAAAATACTAAATTATATTTTTTTTTAATTTAGATTATTAGGAGAAATATATTAAATTATATTGACTAAATTGGATTAAAGTTAAGATAAATGTAACATACCTGGAAACACGGTGGCGGTGGTGATAGAAATGTCCTCTCTTTATTCCTCCTCTCTTCACATTATTTTCCTAATGAGAAACATGAGCGTGATTTTGTGCAAAACATGCACAAAATCACTCTCAGACGGTTTAAAAAAAACAATAGTAAGAATGTCCAGACGTCCTTAAGAGCATGCACATGCTTCTACTGCTTAACCTACATGGCAATCCACATGGAGGTTTGACCACAACTGAAACTATAGTTGTAAAAACACGTGCTCACACATTATTTTGAGTGCACGTTCTTAATCATGTCATTGCCACTTTTTCGGTCACCAAGTTCTTGCACTCACACATATATTACAACAGAAATCAATTAAAACAAATTACTATTGAATAAAATACATAAACTACAAACATATATTGCAACTCAATTCACTTCATTTTTGCTAGAGAAGTTGGTAAAAGAATGTATTTTAGCTTCCTTTATATTCCCACTAATGCACCTCCTACCAATGAATAATCCTTTTTGTTTCTTTATCTCATATCTTATATAAAAAGATTCATGCCTAAGGTACAAATATATATTACATTAAAATAAATTATTATTTCAATAATTTCTTACCATGCAGAAGAAGATGCATCCAAATTTGTAGAAGATGGGTACACTTACGGATTTGCATAAGATGGGTATACTCACAATGTATCTCTAGACAAATGGGTAAATATGAATTTACATCCTCTCCCTTTCTCTCTCTCATAGAAGAAGATGCATCACGCTTCTCTCCCTTTCTTTTTCTCATAGAAGAAGAGACATCACGCTAAGTGTACAGATATATATTACATCAAAATAAATTATTATGAATACACTAATATATTATCATGCAAAAGAAGATGCTTGGAGATTAGAAGATGGAGATTTCAAAATGGAGACACCCAACAAGCGAATCAAACATAAAGAAGACACATGTAGGTATTAGTCTAAATCTAAGAAGTAAAAGGATGTGAATGATTTTAATTGGAATTGTTCTTCTTCTCTAAGTAGTAAGAGAATTCACCAAAATCAAAGTATTTTATTCTCAATTTCTATCAATGAATTGTAGCTTCAATAAATAGGAGACACATGCATGCATGAGCTCCATGAAAAAATAAATTATTATATAAAAATGATAACAATTTTTTTGTTGAAGTAACATGGAATAGGGAAAAACCTTGAAAAATCTTTCTTTCTATTGTTAAGATATAGGGAAAATGGATAATAAAAAAAAATCCAATAAAAACAGTGAAAAGTAGAACACACACGAAAATTTTTCTTATCCTTCAATTAAAAAGTCTTAAATATTTTTTAATTTTTAACAAAATATTTTTCATTTCAATTTTCATTTGCATAGGAAATAATGATATACCTTTCTATTATGAATTAAAAAGCTCTATTAAACAATATTGAATAGAGAAACCAATTTTTATGATAGTCGCCTTCTTTGTCTAATTTGTTTAGCATGGAATTTTATGCAACTTTTTTTCCTAGAGTGTGACACATCCGATGAAGGGATAAGGGTAGTATTTATGCAAAACCAACATCCAATAGCTTTCGGGAGCAGGAGACTAATGGATCATGAGAGGATCTACCCAATATATGATATAGAAACGTTGGACATAATGCGAGCATTAGCCAAATTCTTATAGTACTTGGTAGGAGGACACTTTGTGGTTCAAACTGATGACAACAACTTGAGATATTCCTTGGAGCAATGAGACTTGAATGGGAGACAACATAAATGGGTGAGAAAGGTGTAAGCATATGATTTTGACATTCAATATGTTAAGGGGAATAATAATATAGTTTTTGACGCCTTATCTAGGATACTTGCAACCTTCTCTATGATAGATATCTCAACAGACTAGAATTCCATTCTCTTGGTGGAATACTCCAAGAATACCTTCCCTTGTGAGATGATGGAGGGAAGTATCTAGGTTGAAAGGTACAGGGTATTATATCACATCAACTACTACAAACATAGGATCTATCTTTTCCCTAAGTCCACACTAAAGGATACTATTTTTAGGGAAACACATGATGCACCATTGGTAGGGCACCAGGGATATCTGATGACCTACACGTAGGTTAGGGAGATATTCTCATGGAAGCGTATCAAATAGGATGCACTTATTCATGTGAGGGAATGCATGAATTTCTAGCAGAACAAGTGAGAGTTCACATATCCTGCAGAATTGATCCAACCCTTACTGATCCTGGAACAGAAAAGGGAAAGAATCTCCATGGATTTCATCATAGGATTACCATAGGTGCAGGGAAGGGACTATATTTACGTGGTAGTAGATAGGTTGACTAAATATGCACACTTATTTGTTATTCCTACGGAGTACAATGAATCTCATGTAAAAGATCTATTCTTTAGGGAGGTGTTTAGACTCCATGGCCTTCCAAGGAACATAGTCAGTGACTGGGATAGCATGTTTCTCAGGTCATTTTAGCAGGACGTGATTAGGTTATCGGGGATAGAGTTGAAACATAACACTAATTATCATACCTAGATAGACAGGTAGATCGAGATAGTAAACAAATGGATAGAGGAGTACATGAGGAATTATGTGTCAGGGAAGCAACGAACATGGAAAAAATGGTTGCATCTTGGTGAGAATTGTTACAACACCACTCATCACATGTCCATTGGGATGAGCATAGTCACGGCATTGTATGGATACGATGCTCCATATTTTTTGGATTTGTTGTTTGGAGAGAGAATATCTCCTAAGGACAAGGACTGGTTATAAGAAAGTCATGACATATTAAGAGTCCTGAAGGAGAATATGAAGGACGCTCATAATCAATAGAAAATATATGCACACAGACATAGGGCAGAATGTAGATTTAAGGTAGATCTTGTATTTCTTAGATTTCATCCATATAGATAGTCATCGCTGAAAAAGAGTGATGAAAAACATATTAATCCCCACTTTTACATTCCCTACAAAGTGATTAGAAGATTTGGGGAAGTAGCATAAGAGTTGGAGCTATCAGAGGGAAGAAAGATCCAAAACACCTTCCATATATCTTGCCTCAAAAAGGCATTGAAATAGTAAGTCACTACTTCGACAGATCTTCCTCCACTAGATGACGAAGGGACATTGGTTATATCTCTTGAGAAGATACTTGATTTCAAGGAAGGTATAGTGAGGAGTGGGGTCATTTGAGATTATTTGGTTGTTTGGAGAGGAGTTCCCTCCGAAGATGCTACCTGGGAAGGGGAGCAGATCTTACAGCTTCCTGATCTGGAATTTCTTAAGGACAAGCAATCTTGGGAAGGGAGGACTCTAATGTCCCCTTCCGATTGACCATGATGGAAGGTGACTCAATATCCTAAATGAATCCCATAGGCTATAGTCAACAACGGAAAAAGCGGGTCAAGGTGGTTTAATTGGTGTCACTAGGTAAAATATTGACTAACCATAAAAGTGACACTAAATAAAATAAACAATTATATTTAAATGGAATTAGAGGGAAAACAAAGTGAATATTTGATTTGGTCAAAATGGGGGGAAAGATATAGAAGGTCCAAAGGAAGGATAAATAGAGGAGCAACCCTTCCCCTTTGCATTATGATTTGACATCTTATTGAGTGCTCTTATAGCCAGCGTTTTCGTTGGGATTTTGGGAAAAACCATTCCATTGCTAGTTTATTTTTGGTGGTTCAATATCCACCCTATATAGACAAAGAGGATGATTCATATGGATATCTCAATTGAGGTCATTTCGGTTCTTGGTTCCATTCCAGAGAGAGTTTGGAAACTTATCAGTTCATATAAGGTGTTTATGGTAAATTTCAGGAGAAGATCAATCACCAGATCCATTGGCACCAAGAGGGTTTGCACAAGAGTATTTGGAGGCACCTCTTTGGGTTATGAAAGGGTCATCCCGTGAGGCTCCTTGAGACACCTACCATACATCTCGCGACAACCCATGGAGATTGGAGGTTTGCAACAGATCGAGTATGTGAAGGTGTTTTGAAGAGTTTGTAGGACCACCTACATAATGGACGTCACTATCATAGAGCAATGTAGGGCTTGGAGAGCCTTGGGATTCATAGATTAGCATCATTCTAGGTTTCTTGTGTTTTTTTTGTAGTATATCATGATGCTAACTCACAACGATTAGCTGTGTGCTAGTAATATTTTGTAGTTTTTATTACAACCACTAGTTATCATTGTACTTATTTTGGAGTTTGTATCCATAATAAGATGCCACAATTATCTTCTCTAATCTTGTGTAATGGATTATTACTATCTAATTGACAATATTTCTCATTTAGTAAGTTATCTTATAAGAATTTAACAATACATTCACTTAAGAAGAAACAATAACTTTGAGGAAAAAACATAATTTCCCCTCCTAGCCAAGTTAGGGACATTTCAATATGACTATAAGACCTGGTTATGCATGCATAACTCGTATTTCAAATTTCACTCATAATGTATAGATGTAGACCTAGGTGATAAGGGGGATCATGCGGTATTCCCAGAGACCCTGAATTAGAGGGAATCTTGGTCAATATTGGTTATGAGAAAAGAGGAGAGGAGTTAGGTCATGAGTCATGGTTTCATGTACATGTTTTTGGTAGCTCATGGTTTTAGAGCCCACGAATTGCATACTCCGTTGAAATTATCCTAGAGATGAGAGGTGAAGGCTCCCTTGGCTGGCTTGGATAGATTCGTTCAAGGAAGTATATGTATGTTGTTCTATGATGGAAATAAGGTATGATATCGTGGAACAATATTTCCCACAAAATAATCACTAGCACAGATATGTACATGGAATAATCAAAAGTTGTTAAGGATTGAAAAAGCATATCTATTTACAAACTTAGGGAATCACTATATGGCCTATGGTAACCACACAATGGTACAAGATGTTTGATTCCTTCATTGTGAGCCAAATTTTCTTATGAACTAAGTATGATCATTGTGTTTACTTCAAAATTTTCAACAACATATTCATTATCTTGATGTTATGTTGATGATATGCTTACTGCAAGAAACACATGCTTGAGATGAACATATGTTAAAGGATCAGTTGGTTAGGTTGTTTTGAATGAAGGATCTAAGAGAAACAAAAAAAATATTTGGAACAGAAGTACATAAAGAAGGGAAAAATGGTACGTTGTGGTCATCACAATACAAGTTTGGTAAATACACTGATGAAGTTGAGTATGAACATTGTGAAACTGGTAAATATCCCTTTTATATTTTCATTGTAAGCCTTCTTCAAGTTTATGTTATAGTAGTAAAGAAGAAAAGGATTATGTTTCTCATGTACCTTATGAAATTACAATACGAAGGATGATGTATGTGATGGAATGTTCAAGTATTTCACATGCAGTTGGTGTTGTTAGTGGACGCATGGGAAAACCAGGTAAAGAGCATGAAAATGGGTGCTTAAGTATATTAGAAGCACGAGTATCACCTATAGTGGTTGTAGTGATTTAGCATGTGGTTATGTTTATTTAAAGGAGTTTGAGTGGTCGATACTAGAGAAAATGGTGCATAAATGTTCACGTAGACATGTTCACACAACTAGTATTGTCAGAGAATTTGTGATGGTGTTTGTATTATCTTGGATTTCACGAAAAATGATGATTAATTCGTTGGGAAAGGTATCAGAAAAATTGTTGTCTAGGTGGAGATTGTTTGGTGGTGACAACACATACCTATCAGTTACATTTTGTGGCTCATTCCTCAAGCGTTTGACTTTCCATATGCCTGAAAAACACTGGAGTATTTTTTGTTTAAACGTAGAATCCTTTGAGGTGCTTATACTAGGTTTGTATTCATTTATTGATTATTGGATGAACAATAAATTATATCTTCATCTTTGTTGTCTAATGTATTATTCTTCTTTATTCTATATTAACTCATTTATGCAAAATTAAGGCTTGAACGAACATATTCAACGCTCATAATGTTCCATGAAAACCATTTTGACAATAGCATTGAACAACCTTGTGGTGAAGGAAGGTCACCATAACATTAAACACTATATGTATCCAATCTTCTTACTGCATTAAATATTTATAAGTGTAGGCTTATTTTCATGCGTACAATTGCATGTGGTACCATAGGGTTGGTGTAATGTAATGTCAGTTTGCAGATGGTCAGTGGTTTCTTGGATTGGACGATGGATCCACTAAGGAGATTAAAATGCTGACTAAATTGGTTATCAGGTCAGAGTCATAAATGTTAATTTCATAAGCAGAGATAAATATGAGGAAAAGAGAGAGAAAACTTATTGGGGCATGGTTTTTCCTTATTATTAAATAGATTTTGTACAACAGAGATTTTTCAACCCTATTTGTTTGATATCGTAAAAAATAACAACTGGATATAAATAGAAAAATACCAAATCAACTTATCACCCAACTAGTTGATCTATGCATACTTGGTCAATAGGAGATATTGTATTCTTTAAAACTCCACTTTAATATCAACTATTACATTCTTTCAATGATGCTAATTTCTATGTGTTCTCTTTGAGACTCAATCCATAGAACTATTTTTCGGCTTGTACACTATGTACTCTTTGCATTTTACTTCAAATATTGATGGTTAATCTACACACACCTCTTCTTCTAAATTGCTATTCAAAAATTCCAACTTCACATCCATCTAGTAAAGTGGCCACTTGTTCTGGTTTGCAATGGATATCAAATCCTTAATAGTATCCAACCTTGCTGCTAGAGAAAACGGTATTACCATAGTCAATACTAGGTTGTTGAGAAAACCCTTTGGCAACTAGCCTTGCCTTATATTTCTCTACCTTTCCTTTCTCATTCAGTTTTTTCTTGTAAACCCACTTAACACCAATGTTATTTTTATCCGTTGGGACATAAACAAGATCCCATGAATCATTCCTTCCAATAGCTTCAATCTCTCCAACCATGGCCTATACCCAATGTTCTTATTTCACTTCCTATTCAAAATAAGAAGGTTGATAGGACAAAAAAGAAAAGTGATCTTATTGATCCATGTCATCCAATTTCTCATGTATTTCCTTCAAGCTCCTTGTTTTTTAATTTCTCATAGAACCTACTGACTCACTACTAGAAGAAGAACTATTTTTAGTATGTTCCTCTTCTCTTTGCACCTGTAATTGTGGAAGTCTTGGTGGAGGTACTTGTTGTCCTAAGATTTCACCTATTCATCTATTTGGAGTAATGAATTTTGATTATCCATTGTTTCATTTTATTGGTCACTCCAAGAATTTTACATCTCTTCTCACCACAAATTTATTGGTGACTTGATTATACAATCTATAGTATTTAGAGTGTTCACTATACCCGATGGGAATGCACTTTGCACTCTTGTTGTCAAGCTTCCTTCTTATCTCTTATGGGACATGTGCATAGGCTCTACAACCAAAAGTTATGGCATGAGAGACACTTTTCTTCATGCCACTCCATGCTTCTTGATAAACTTTATCTTTCACACTTCCTATTAGATATCTATTCAATATGTAGACTGATCAAGAAACAACTTTAGCCCAAAAATATTTAGATATATTTTTGTCTTTGATCATGCTCCTTTCCATTTTCATCATGGTCTGATTCTTTCTTTCATCCACTCCATTCTATTGTGAACTACAACTAGTGGAGAACTTCTTTTTAATTCCCCATTGCCTACAAATATTTTCAAACTCCTTTCAGTCATAATATCCTCCTCCATCTTACCTAAGTACTTTGACATATTTTCCACTCTGTTTTTTGCTACAACTTTAAATTATTTCAACTTTGTGAATTAGCAGATTTTGTTTTGAGAAATTATACCCAAAATTTCCTGCTAAGATCATCAATGAATGTTAGAAAAAAAAACTTCCACCTATGGACTGAGATTGCACGACTCTACATAGATCTATGTGAACTAGTTCTAGATATTATTTAGCTCTGTAGGATGCTATTGGAAAGTTGTCTCTTAGATTTTTTTTAAGAATGTAGCTTTCACAAGGGTTGGTTTGTTCATTCAATATAGGAATTCCCTTAACCATTGAATATTTTTTCAAGAGACTAAGACTCCTAAAAGGTAGGTGATCATACCTAAGATACTACAACCAAGTCTCTTCTATTATTGGGACATTTTGTGCATATTTATGTTACATGTTTACGCTTCTCAGATTCAATTGGAAAATTTTATTCTTGGTCATTTGAATTTTTCCAACAAGCCTTCTACTAGGTGGCTTGTCTAATATAGTGCACATGGAGTCCTTGAATCTAACAACATAACCATTTTGACTCAATTGTCCTATACTTATTAGATTATGTCTAATATTGGGTACATTGAAGACATCAAGAATGTCTTTCTTCACATTGTGCTTAGTTAATACTAACACAACAACTTTGCCTAATGCCTTGACATGATAATCATCTCCCAAAGTAATTTTAGATTGAATAGAACTATCAATGTTAGAAAACATTTTTTGGGTACCTGTCATGTGATTTTTGCAACCACTATCCAATGACCAAAGATCCTTGTGATCTTCTTTAGTGATTTTACATGAAATGAACATTGTCTCAAATGAACTTTCTTTAGTGTTGGAGATATTAACTCTACCCTTTTTCATATATGACTATTCCTTTCTACATCCACTTTCATAGTGACCATATTTTCTGCAGTAGTAACATTGGACTTTAGATTTGTCAGTCCATCTTCTACCTCTCCCCCATGATTCTAATAGTATTTAGGTTGATTTGATTGTCTTGATTGTTCTGGTGTCATTCTTCTTTCTGCTTGATGACTACCTATACCTCTACCTCTATGAATGAATTCCTAAGTCTTGAAGACATGTTCCAAGGATTCCTCTTCCATGTTAATTCTTGAGTCCTGGGATACAACAAAACCCATTAATTCTTTGATTGTCAGTTTATATAGATCATTGGACTCTTCTATGGAAATCACAAACATTTCAAATTTATTAGGTAGGATTCTGAGAACTTTTTCAACAACTTTGTTATCTTCAATCTTCTCTCCATGAATCCTGAGTTGATTCACAAGTTCCATCACTTTGGTCATGGACAGGTTAATGTTTTATACCTCCTTCATATTCAAGGTTTCAAACTCTGTCATTAGGTTTTGAATCTTCACAGTCTTCACTTTGTCATTGCCTTGATATATGACAATCCTAGGATATCTCAGGATTTCTATGAACTAGATGCCCTAGTTATATTTGGAAAAATTGAGTCATCCAATGAACTCTTGATCCAAAATTTGGCCTTGTTCTCCTTGCAAACTCGCAGAATTGAGAAAAGGGGAGAATAGTGCCAAATTTTGGATCCAGAGTTCAGTGGATGAAATGATTTTTCTCAATTAGTCATGGCCTGCAAAGTTGCTTGATGAGGCTCAGAGAAGCCAGTCTCAACTAGCTCCCAACATTCTTGGACTTCCAGGAAGGTTTTCAACCTCAGAGACTAGAACTCATAATTCTTTCCAACAAGAAGTGGCCCCTGTGTTTTCCCTAGATTACTTGTTGAATCCATTAAAAATCAATAAAAAAAAATGAGTAAAGGTTGTTTCCTTATTTATCCATTTTTTACCTTTGTCCCTTTATTTTAATCCTCAATCACCCCCTTTTTTTATCTCATTTAACTTTCATCCATACACTAACTTTATGCTTTTAATATAGCAAAATTTGATCACCCTAATATTAAAAACAAAAACTCCAATTCACCTCCTTATGGCATCAAGTAGGGTTTGTTCCTTTGAAACCCTTGATTTACTAAAACTTGGCTTTGGCTCTTCCACTTTTTCTAGAGATCTTAGATCGTATGATCCATGTCTACTCTCCACTGTGTGAAAAGTCTTACAAACCTGCTTTGATACCATGCTAATTTGATAAGAAGAGACAAATATGTGTGGAAATTCTTACAAACCTACTTTGATACATTCTTAATTTGATACTTGCATAGACAAATATGTGTGAAAGGTCTTACAAACCTGCTTTGTTACATTATTAATTTGATAAGCAGAGACAAATATGTGTGAAAATTTTTACAAACATGCTTCGATATTGTTAGTCCCGAAAGTTGCACTTGACTATGAGAGGGAAAGATAGGGCATCATCAGTTTATTGCAAAGTGTTTAGAAAGTTTTTATAATTTAGTTTTTTGAATAAGGTGGTTGAACATTGGTTCAAGGTTATAACATAACATGAAAATCAAGGTTAGAACATAGCATATCCCATTGACTGAATAAAAGGTAGACACATAGATGGATTAAACCAATCAATAAAAGAGAATATGAAGCCTTCAATTTTTCAACTTCACATAAATTCTTGCTCAGAATATCATAAAGAAACAAGACCATCAGCTTGATATCAAAACATGAAAATAATTTCCACAGTAAATTTTTCACTATATTAATTAACAATCAAGAAACAAAAAGCATTGCAATCTGAATAATAAATTCAAGCACAAAGAAAGAAAACAGAGTAGAAAATAGTGTCTAACCATCCATATGCCTTTTCTATTAAGTGTCAAATAGAATAATAATGCCTTACAAGGAGTTTTCAGAATAAGACCTTTGGATCTCCAATTTTTCGACCCCATCCTAACTTCTCATTCTACAGAATTTATATAGAAACAATACATAATTATCAAGATCCAAAAGAAATGGATCTGAAAACCTCTTCATCTATATTTAGTTTCTTATTTCAAATAATCAAGGAGAATATCCAATCTGATCTCCAATTCGAATTGATGAGGTGGCTTGTCAACTGTTGTCCATGAGAATTTTCAGGAAAACAAATCTGGTAAATTCCTGAAAAATAGGGTCCAACAATATCTTCGTATATTTTAAATGGTGATAGATTTGTAAAAACTGAGAGAGGTTTTTGTGAAGGGACTTATTCCCATCAAAAACCTCTTTTTGTTTCAAAAAAATCATCACCATATGTTCTTCAACCTCTCCCAAAATTACTGACTAAAACATGAAATTATTTATTGTGAAATATAAAAAAAAAGGCCTCAAAGATCAATTTGAATCTCTTAAAATATGATTGTTGTGTAAAAACTGAGAGAGGTTTTTGTGAAGGGGCATGTTCCCAACAAAAACCTCTTTTTCTTATAACAAATTCATCTCCAGCTGTTCTGCAACCTCTCTTGAAGAAACATACTAAAACAGGTAAAAATAACAGAGTATTTCATGTAGCTTTATCAAAAAATTAGGCCTCAAAGATCAATTCGAATCTATTAAAATGTGATTGTTGTGTAAAAACCGAGAGATTTTTTTGTGAAGGGGTATGTTTCCAACAAAAACCTCTTTTGGTTTCAAAAAATTCCTCTCCAGCTATTCTGTAACCTCTCTTGAAGATAAAGACTATAACAGGTAAAAAACAGAGTATTTCCTGTAGCTTTTCTTGTTCTGCAAAAAAATATCCTTTGTCATGAAAAAAAAGTGCTTCATCTTTTGATTATCTGGTGGTTTCTCTTGTTATAGGTCCTGTAGAGAATATAACAACTTGCTTACCTTATTTTAATGATTCTTTATGTACTGGGGACATTCTTGTCTTTCGTTTGATATCTACTTTAGCATCTTCAGAATGGTCTTCTATCACTATGAAATCTTCTCTTTTGATTGAAGAATCGAACATGGCTTTGGACCTTAGCATGTACTTGTTGGTGACTCTTGTAGAGTTCCTCCTAGGATCTTGAGGCACAGACACACATTTCTTCTTTTTCCTTTTAACAACAACATTCTTCTTACTGGTTGCTAATACTTTATGCTTGGCTAAAAGTGTAACATTATAATCTTCATCAGAGTCTTCTTTTGTTTTTAAATCTTCCTCAGGAAGAACTTTGTTTTTTGTTTCCCTTTTGGGTCTCTTACCTCTATTGGTCCTCGTTACCCTTATGGCAGGTAATTATTCTTTAATAGGGGTTTCATCAACTGGAATGTTTGGCTCCTGTGTAACATCCCTTTTCCTTTTGCCTTTCTTCTGTTTGTTGGACTATGTGTTAGGGTTTAAAGATTGCATGAGCTAGCTCCATGGCTTCTGTAATTCTCTCAAAGTAGACATAACTAAAGTCTTAGTTAAGACTTGATGAAGTAGATTGCTCTTTGCATTGGTGGAGTATGACTGCACTCTTTTTGACATTTTTTCTAGGTTGTAGATAACGATCAGAGCAGTGTGTCATTCCTGTCTAATCCAACTATGAGGGATTCCTTTTCTCCAATCTCGGTTTTGTTTGTATGGCAACAAAGACTGATTGGTGAATTCTGTAACTACATGCTCTTTCTTCCACCATCGTTCTCCTTCAACCGCCAACCTGCAAGCCTTGGCAATTGTTTGTTCTGTCACCAGCATCAACATATTCCTGATCTCCACCTCATGATCATCAAAGTTCAGTGTAAACTCCATGGAGACATGCTCATCGTAACCTTGAAAAGTGGTAAGGAATTCAAACCACCTGGCATCTCTGAACCTTTGAGCCATCTGAGGATAAGCTTCGAGGAGTTCAACACCCTCAGGTTCTAATCTGACTACCTGTCCGCTCCTCTTAGGCTCCATCAAAACACAATGCTAAAACTAGCACGATTCGGATTCTGAATTTGCCACCTGCAATCTGTTAGTATATAACCGTTCTTCTGAACAAATACCTGCACCTAAAATTTCAGCAAAATCAAACATAGAATGACAGGTTGAATATAATGATCGTTGAGAATTGGGTGATTTGAAATGAGTCCTTTGCGGGTACAGAGCAATCCGATCATGAAACGGTTTGAATCACTAAATGATTCCAAAGCTATTGTGGGACACATGCGAACTCTCAAACCACGATCTGTGTCACTATAATGAAATCTGGATGACGGGCGCATATCAAGGCATGATTATCTTTGCAATAAGGCTATTTCCGTAGTGCCATTAATGACTTAGCAGAATTTGAATTTGTAAAGTTCAAACAGGCATATAAAGTGACACATCATTCAGAACCACGTCTTAAAACTCCAAACTTAAAGAAATTATCCAAAGAACTAAAATGCGAACCATAACAAGCTGAAAACAATGATTAAAATCAAATGAAAGCAAATAATGAAGGGTTTATGATTACGGTTTCTCACTAAATCAAGACAAAATTAGAGACTAACAGATACCATGTTAATTTGATAAGAAGAGACAAATATGTGTGAAAAGTCTTACAAACCTACTTTGATACATTTTTAATTTGAAACTTGCATAGACAAATATGTGTGAAAAGTCTTACAAACCTGCTTTGATACATTATTAATTTGAGAAGCAGAGACAAATATGTCTGAAAAGTCTTACAAACCTATTTTGATATCATGTTAATTTGATAAATATAAACAAATTTAAAGAAAAACAGGGAGAAATTGAGATTATATAAATAAAGAAATAAGTAGCTATAAATAAAAAAAACTAATCAACCAACTAATTAATCTATGCATACTCCGTCAACCTAAAAGATTGTATGCTTAAAAAAAAAATACCCAAAAATTTGGCATATACATTCTAGACTACCTTCATTAATGAATATATGATAAACCTTCATTAATATTGCAAACATTCTAGACTACCTTCATTAATGAATGTATGATAAACCTTCATTAATATTGCAAACCTTAACATGTACAACTCTCATAATATATGCCATAACAACTCTCATAATATATGCGATAACAGTTGTAAATAGTGCATAAACATAATTAGTTCTTTTGACTTTATGGTCACTATTTGTATATAATATATCACCTTCATCTTCTCAGATTTGAATTATCCTATGTAAGTTGCCCTTCACTTTCCATTAATGTTAACGGGATGTGATTCCTGGGGAACAAGCTACTCTGCAAGCTTCTGCAAGATACTGTGCAGTGAGTTGATCAGCATATTGAAATGAAATACCATATMTGTATTTGGAATGCCTTATCTTTAACCATATTTGAAATGCCTTATCTGCACTATCCATGAAATTCATCATCAAATCATAATATACTCCGTAGCCAGGAGTTTCAAGGAACCAGTCCTAATCAAATCAAATCAAATCAAAATATGCTCCGGTCGCCAGGAGTTTCAAGGAACCAGTCCGGTCATGTCGTAGGGTTGAATCACATAATAGCTCTTTTGGTCTTATATCCCAAAGGGCTGGACCAGCAATCTTTTAAGGGCTCGTGAAGAAGGAAGTTTTTTTCACATTAGTAATGGAGAGAATGCGTGTCAATCAGTTGAGTAAGTGATATTACGTCATAATCTGACTTGGAATTGGAAGGACGATATTCGATCTTCGGCCGCGGGTACGAAAAGCTATTTCCCTATCAATCACTCAATAGGTCGAGTGCGGCACTTTTCTCTCGGGTGGGACCCTGCCTTGCTTCACTCTATTTATCATCTTCCTCTTCTCAGATTTGAATTATGCTGTTAAAGTTGCCTTTCACTTTCCCATTAATATTTATAGATATCTCACGTAGACAATAAATTCACACTATTGTTGTGTATTGTTTTTGGTTATGATTATATCTTCATTTGTATTGTTTCTGGTTATGATTATAGCTCCCTTTCTACTAAATTACTATTTAGGGTTTCAAAAGACGTGTTGAAGTGGCTCTCAAAATATGATTTAATTATTTGGCTAGTCAAATTTCTTTTTCCATTATCATATGACTTTTCCATCCAATTAATTCGTTGGTTAGTCATATTATAGCATTGTTTCCCTCTACTTGTAATTGAGTTTGATGGGTAGTCAGTCAACATTTGTAAATTGAAAATGATTTTCACCAAACTTTAGGTTTCTATCAACTAAGTTGTGAATCTGAGTTACGAATTTGAGGAGAGGAAGCTAGTGGGAAATTGCGAATTTGAGGAGAGGAAGCTGGTTAGGGAATTTAGTTGAGTAGTGAAGTACGTTTCATTTCAATGGAGGATGTAAGGCTAATTTAAGGATGAAAATTTATATTAAAATGTAGAAACATGCACTAATCTTAATAGTACTTAATATGCAAAATGTAAAATGTTTAGCTATAGTTTAAGGTAAAATAATTTTATTCTATGAAATTTGGGCTAATAAATTTTAGAAAAAAATAAAAATTAAGAAATCTTAATTTCAAACCACACTCCAACATACCCTCCATATTATGCAACCCCAAATGGTTTGGTATTCCTGTATCTATAACTTACAGTCTTGTTTATCAAAATGGCACTGAATATGTAGACTTAGTTAATTAGCATGTACATAAGCTATTCTTTCAAAGCAGCATATTACCTTTTGTATCAAGAGTAGCGTATTAAGAGTATCTCAGTGTATATTTTTTTCTTTTTAGATAGTGGTGGAGAAACTTATAACTTAGTTGTTAATTGTCAATTAGTAGTGGGGACAGTCATTATTGGCTGTTATGAGAGAATCCAGAATGGCTAATTACCCTTATTCAAAGAAAACCATGCCATCTGAAATAAAAAGTTGGTGGTCTCTAAAGAATAAGGCTTTCACTCTTGCAACTCTTAGCCAATAAAAAACATTTATACAATTATAGGTAATACTCTCCAACCAACCCAAATACATAATATATAGAGCAACGAACCCAAATGCATATAGGGGTTGTCTAGTTGTTCTACTAAATGGTTTTTTTGCCAGTCATATAAATTTATATTCAGCATGCTGAAAAACTTTTATAATAGTCGGATTACACAGAAATAATCACTCAAATCTAAGACTCTCCAGATTAAAAGCAAATATCCCAAAAAAAAAAAACATTTAATAAAACTTTTATCCTAAAATGAGATGTACAATTTAAAATGTTATTAAATTAAATTAATAAAAGGCATGGCATGTATCGTAATGTACTGGCCATACATTATAACTACAGTCACTTTCCCTGTTTCCCGCTTATGTCAAATCCTACATGGTTGATTTCTATGCCGCCTTCCTGAACGTTTTCAGGACAATATTATTTTATGACCGTGTCATCTTAAAATGGCCAGAAATAATAGAATCTATTGCTTATCCAATCACAGAACGAACTTTTGCCCGAAACAGTGTACTAGAAAAAAAAAATCGGAAATTTTTTTCGGAACGTTAAAGTAATAGATTCTTCGTTTAAAGCTTGCAAAAGTACAATGTTTCAGACAGGTAACCTGAACCTATCAATTGAACCTTCCAAGTAAGATTTACCAAAGGTTCGTGATGTTCACTCACGATTGGATATATGATTCAACCTGGCCAGGCTGTCACTTGTTCAAAGCTCCAGGCAGAATTTAAGTCGGAATTTCTGCTTAATTCTTAAAAACGCTATTTACTACCTTCTGTGTATGACGACACGGTTGCGAGCTCGGGTTTCGTTGGAACACTGAAATTTATCCATCTCTCCTTCCTGTTATGCACGGCAGAACGGCTCAGAACAATTGCTGATGATCTGCAGGGTTTCCTTGAGTTGTGTTACACTAGGGCATACTTTGATGCCTTGTATAGCTCAGTACTTCGATGCCTTGTATAGCTCAGTACTTTTATCCCGACAACTTTATATAATGATAATATTTTTATACATAGAAATTAAACATAATATTTTTATATTTATAAAAATAATTAAATCATTATATATCATTTTATATTAATTTAATTTTTTTTCAATAATAATAATAATAATAATTTATTTTTAAGGTCATTCTCAAGCTATATAAATTTCTTTTTCCTCTCAACTATTTGACTAGTAAAATCTAAAAACCTCTAAATTTGTAAAATATTTTAATTAATTATTATATAAAATTTGCATTAGTGATATTCATTAATTATATAAATAAAATATTAAACCATAATAGATTATATAGCATTTATTTATTTTATTGTTAATTAATAGTTTTATTTTCCAATTATTTAATTTAAAAAAATAATAATAATAAAAATATTTCCTTTCTTTATTAAAATTTGATAAACTAATATTAATTTTGATAAACTTTAATGTAATGAATTATATATTAAATACTTAATCTTACTCATAATTTAATAATTAAATGATATCTATTTCTATGGAACTTAAAAAAAAAATGAAATGAGTTTATTTTGTCACAATAACTTTATAATTTAATAATTATATGATTTAATAAAAATATTAAAAAAACTAATAATTATATGCATTTCCATGTTATTAGTTACTATTAAAACAAAAAAATAATTATTTTTCAAATAAACATAAAAAAAAAAAAACTAATAAACTATATCTTAATAATAACATAAAAAAACATAATAACTACACTCTGCATGCCTATGCCACTATTAAACTATGTAATTATAAAGTAGTTTAAAACAAAATTGAGTAATAATAATTTATAAGGAAGAATTTAACATCATAGGAATAGGATCATGACTAGTGATGAATGCATTTCAATATAAATATAAATATAAAATATTACAATGAACATATGAAATAATGTACTTCAGTATAAATATAAAAATAATCATATATTTGTTAACTGAAGTGAAAAATGATTGTACTAATGTATGAACCACATTGAAAATATCAAATAAGAAAATTCACAAAAATTTATTCATAAGTTTTTATGTAAAATGAAAATCATTGAAAGCTTACAAAACTTTATTCTATCACTAATGAAGTTATTGGTCACCTCATTTCTTTAATAATTATTGAACTAAAAATTAATGAAGTTGAGTGATCATTTCATACCTAATAAATTTTATGGGGAGTAAAATAAAATTCCTTAACCTCGTTTGATCTCAGCTTTACATTTAATAGCTTTAAACATATTTCAATGTTATCTAAACAACTTGCAATTAACATATTTTACAATGAAAAGTTATATTAGATAAATCAAAATTTGGCAAATCCCTCATTGCAATATTTTTAAAAATACATATTTAATGAGAATCAATTAAAATAAATTACTATTATAATCATCTCTTTTATATATATATATATATATATATATATATATATATATAACAACAGAAATCAATTAAAATAAATTACTATTACTTTAAAAAAAATACATAACCTACAAAGATATATTGCAAATCAATTCATTTCATTTTTATCTTAAAAATTGATAAAAATATATTTTAGATTCCTTTATATTCCCACTAACCCACCCCGACCAATAAATAACCTTTTTGTTTCTATCTTGTCTCTTATAGAAGAAGACTCATGCCCAAGCTACAAATATATATTACATTAAAATAAGTTATTACTACATTAATTTCCTACCTTGCACAAGAAGATGCACCTGAATCTGTAGAAGATGGGTACACTTGCTGATTTGCAGAAGATGGGTATACCCACAAAGTATCTCTAGAAAATTGGGTAAATATGAATTTACACCCTCGCTCTATTTTTTCTCTTTACAAGAAGACGCATCACGCCCCTCTCCGTTTCGTTCTCTCTTTGAAGAAGCAGATCCTGGGAGATCAGAAGATGGAGATGTCAAAATGGAGACACCATAAACAAAACACTTGTAGGTATTATTTTAAATCTAATCAGTAAGAAGATGGTGTTGATTTTAATTGGAATTGTTCTTTTTGTCTAAGTAGTTAGAAAATTTATCAAAATCAAAGTATTTGACTTTTAATCTTTATTACTAAATTGTAGTTTCAATAAATAAGAGATACATATTTTATGAAAAAATATTTTATTATATAAAAATGATAATAATTCTTTTTTAAATAACATGAGATAAAAGAAAAATGTGAACAATCTTTTTTTATATTAATAAGGTATAGAAAAAATGCATAATAAAAAAAATTCAATAAAAACAATAAAAAGTAAAACATATATAAAAAAATTTCTTATCCTTCATTTAAAAAATCCTAAATATTTTTTATTTCAATTATCATTTGCATAGGAAATAATACTATAATTTTTTATGATGAATTAATCCAAGTTCCTCACAACACTATCATTTGCATAGGAAATAATACTATAAATAATACTTAATTTTAATCCAAGTTCCTCACAACACTATAAAATGAATAACTCTATAAATCATGAGCTCCAATTTGGTAAAACTAAGTTAGCACTTTATCCTATAACAAAAGCCACATAAATATTTTGTTTTTCTTCGAAACCTTCAACTTTCATAATATTTTGTTTTTCTTCGAAACCTTAACTTTCAGATTCCGCTACATGAATATTTTATTTTTCTTTTGGGAATTGGTACTACATCCAAATTATTTTCCTCCCTCATCTTTATATGTGCTAGTTTGAAGATTATTAGTGTTTAGTTACTTAATTTTATTTTTTTTAATATTTTAAAATTCATTCTTCTCATTTTTAAAATATTTGGAACGTTCTACGATTTTAAAAATATCTTGTCTTCTTTTTAACAAGAGTTTTAAAAAGTTGGCTGTTTAAATCTTGAATGATTTTGATAGCCTATAAATACTTCTGTAAAGTCTCAAAGTCATTAATAATTTCAGTAACTTTTTTAGTAAAGAGATATAAATATCTCTTAAATCGTGTATTTGTCTGGAAAAAAATTTTGGTTCATTTTCAAGATGGAGTTTAACTGCTTTTTCAAATACCTCAAGATTAATCCCACAAAATGGATGACTATAAACAACAACAATTTTTAAATTAATCTTAATATAAAATAAATTTGAATATAAAAAGCAGTTTGCTTTTCAAATGATTAAATATATACCTAATTTTCACATATTTATTATAAAATTAATAATTAAATATAAGCAAATTTTCTACTTATTTATTATAAAATTTATAAAATTTAGTTTAAAATGTTTAACATCTTAAACGAAATTATCAAAACTAATTTTAAAATTCAAATTATTTTTAATGATTTTATAATTATACTTGTTTTTAAATATTTTAATAATTTATACATAATTTTTTAAATTTTTTAATAATAAAAAATATTTTAATAATAATAATTTTTAATGCATATTTGTATGTTTCATCTTAAGTTAAGTTGAACAAATTAATTATAAAAACTAATTGGTCGGTAGCAAAGACTTTGTAATCATACTTCAATATAAACTAAAATTTTAGAGATGCACCTTAAATCATATTTATTAAGTAGAAAAAGAAATCAAATAATATTTAAATATTTAAATTAATTATTTCAATATTTGAATTAAAGTATTTAATTTTATTATTATTATATTTATTATTATGATTCATCAATTTTTTAATAGTCTTATATATTTTTTTATTTTTTTAAATATAATTGATTATATAACTTACAATATATATCACATACATTGCCAACTATATAATATACTTAACCTTTCTAAAAGTAGTTGTCTATTTATATATATTCTTTT
>JZKD02S0341865.1:285370-311393 GCA_000966675.3 Picea glauca
AGAACTAACTTTGATGTAAAAGATTTAGCTATTTTGTAAATGTTATCCATTTTGATTTATCCACTTTTATTTGGATACTATTTCTTTGAAATATGACCCATCAGTATAAATTGTATATTGTGTTAAGTTAGAATATTTTATCCACTTTTATTTATAAATACATACTATTTCTTTGAAATAAGACCCAATAGTATAAATTGTGTATTGTATTAAGTTAAAATGTTACTGGTAGACATAGGATAGGAGTTGACTTCATTTAATCAACTTCAATTTTTTAATTTAAAAGGTTAGAGTTTCAATTGATTCATAACTTTTATTGGGGATTTGAGTATTTAAGTTTATTTCTAATGAGACAAAAAATTTATAGTCAAAGTTCCAATATATATGCAACATAGATCATGGTAGAATTCTAAGAGTTAAGAACATGTTTTTCTTTCTTATAAGTTCAAAAATTAAGAAGGTGAACAATAAACACCTTCATAAATTAAATAGTGACTCTTATTATAATTAAAAAATTTTAAACTATGTACATCTTCATAAACTAAATAGTAATTCTTATTATAATTAAAATTTCTTAAACTATATACACCTTCATAAACCAAATAGTAACTCTTATTATAACTCCTCAAAGAAATTCTCAATATGATGTAAAGATAAATGTAATAATTTGTGCAATTATTACCACTTTTGGAAAAACTTTCACCCCCACAAAATATTTCCATAATAACATTGGAGAATGCACTCACATAGTTATTGAATATTTTCATTCTCAAGATGATGCTTAGTCATTGCTCTTACATATATATCTCATGCTAAACATTTGTTCATAAGAACAAAGTTCATGAAGTTTCATTATTTTTACCATCTTTGTTTTTAGTTTAAGTTTACATAGATATATTATCTAAGTCATAAAATTTAAATATGATTCTAATCATAAAATTTCAGGATTGTTAATTTTGTTCTAAGTCAATATTATGGTCTATTCCAAGTCAATAAACATTTAAAATAAATAAAAATATTTATTAAATTTCAAAATTGTATATATCATAATTTTCCATTTTCTTGATAAAATTTCAAAATTATATATATATATTATAGTTTATTTTTTTTGACAAAATAATTGTTTATTTTTTTCATCTATTTTATTTAAAAAATTGTATATTTCATTAAAACAATTGTATAACTTAGATGTATTAGGAATATATGATTGTTTCCCCTGATGGGGTGATACATGGAGCACACACGTGAATTATTGGGGCAGATACGAAGGTAGTTAAGGCATATCGTCCTATGGGGGGTCCTAGTCTTATTGCCTTGTGGGGGGTCCTATTTTGGGCATTCAACCGTAGTTCGTGGTCTAATTCAACTTGTTTTTCTCAATGCCCTAGCTTTCCATCCTCTATCTCCTACTCGCACCATTGTTGATTCCATTCTCCCTACGCTCTGCTTAGTCATGCCTCAGGAGAGAGGTAAGTCTCGAAGAGCGCCAACCTATTACAGTCGGTTTGGAAAGCACAAACGCCCGGGACCAACCTCTCTCGCTCTCATCCCAAGTGTAATTTCGGACCACTCACCCTCCTCTTATGAGAATTGGCATGAGGTGGCTCAACCAGATCCCTATCCATCAAACATAGAGGGTGTCCATGGAGGTTGTTCGGTGGAAGAGGAAATTCCACTCAACTGGGAGGAAATTCTGCCATTCTTGTCGACGACCACCTTGGAACAACGATTGACCACTTGCACCACCACCCCTTTGATTTTCTAGGAGCCATCTGAGACATGCTGCATTGTGGAAGAGGAAATACCTCTTAAGGAGGGGGGCTAGGGAAAGAATTATGCTGCTACTATGGAAGAGGACCCTGCTACAAATTCTACCACTGCTAAGGATTTTTTCATTGCTACCATGGAAGAGGACCTTAGAACAAACTGGGATGACTGCTGGAAAGAGGACGATGTTGAAGAGCATGCTCACTTAGATCCTAGTTCTTGCATGCTTACAAAAGACCACCTGGTCTTGATCTTCGAGATGCACAAGGATTTGGCAGAGAAACATCACAACCAATGCACCCTTAGCAAGAGCTTGGATGTCCTGTATGACTCCTTATCAAGCAATCCTATGAAAAGTCAATGCTGGACTTGCTGCCAGGCTTTCATCTTCCGACTTCACTAGGATGGACGTCGGGTTCGCCTCATGTCTAGTGCTCTTATAGGTTTTTTCTTTGGTCTTAGTGTTAAGTCTTTTGTGCATCAGAAACTCTGTTTCTGGTTCACTAGTTGGTCGGGGAACTCAGTCCACCGCTTTTTCTGGTTTCCATGCTTATGGCAGAATAAGTGTAAAGTCTCAATGTTTTTGACAAATGTATTTTTAAGTTTTATGAACAATAGTGGCCACATGTTCTGGTTTTCACTACTGTGGTAGAATAGGTGGCGTTCTCTAATGTATACTTAGACATGTGTGATTTTTGCTTAAGAAATGTAATAATACTTTTTAATTACAAAAATAATAAAAGAATATATGAGTGTTAAATTAAACCAATGCAAAAATGTAATTTAAAAGTATATAATGAGTAAACCTAAACCAACACAAAATTGTAATTTACAAGTATATAATGATTAAACCTAAAGACTACATTGTAAAGTAACACTAGCACAACCAAATTATTAAAAGTGGTTGATATATGTCAACCAACACCATTTTTCACCCTTAAAAAACTAATGGCATTGGTCATTGTACATCAACCACTTTTATTAATGAGGTTGTGTTAGCTGACAACCAATGTGCATGAGGAGGACTAGTAGACCACGGTTGACTATGGTTGACCATGGTCAACCATGGTTGACTATGGTTAAGTATGGTCAAGTTATGGTTGACGAGGGTTTACTATGGGAGACCATGGTTGTCCATCTTTAACTATAGCTAACCATGTTAGATGATGCTTGACCATGTTGACTTAGTTTACCAAGGTTGAGTATAACTGACTATGAAAGACTATAGCTGACCATGTTTGACTATAGTTATCCATTGTTAACTATGGTTGAGTATGGTTAACTATGTTGACCGTATTGACCTTATCAAGAATGGGTGACCATGGTTGTCTATGGTTGAGATTGGTTGACCATGGTTGAGTATGTTAAACTCTAGTTGACTTGGGTTTACTATGGTTGACATATGGATGACTATGGGTCAATATGATTGACCACACTTGACCATGTTGACTATGGTTGATCACGTTTAACCATGTAGACTATGTATGAGCATGTTTTGTAGAAAAAATAACACTCACACTGAACCAACCAGGAAAGAGAAGATATATTTAAGCATAAAATAAATGAAAAACACACATACTTCAGAGAGATTTTACCATGGAAACCCTTAACCAGGAAAACCAACATTCCTTGAGAATCTTGTGATCTCTTATTGTCTTATTCAGTCAAAGAATAAAGAGTTACATGACAAGAACAACCTTGCAACCAGTTCAACTTACATCTACATGTCCTTCATGATTCTTCTAAATATTAGCTTTTATAGTATTACATCATGCCATATTTACAGGATTTATTGTATGCAAAACCCTAAATCATGGAACCCAAAAATGGTTACAGATCCACGTAGATGATTGGTTGCAATGGCACCAATATCAAGATTCTGTTACAATGGACTACCTAGTCAACCTCTAGTCAGTCTCCAATCAGCTACCACTCAACCTCCTTTCATTTGACCTTTCGAATTTCCATTTGACTGCTTTGAGCTTCAACTTTCTGATTGACCACTTTGAACTTCAACTTAACCATTGACTTAACTTCAGTCGTAATTCTATTCATCACCTAGTCGATCCACCTCGACTAAAAAATTGGTTTATGGTTCTTTCACTGCAAATAATATAAGAACCCAACATTCTCCAAATTATTTTCTTCTTTGTTGATACAAAATAAATTGAACTTATGCTCAATGACCCAGGGAAACAATACCCATTTCCTCTCTACACCAAGAGAAATTCATAGCATTCATAGACTTGGTCAAAGCGTCTCCTATGTTTTCCAAAGTGACTACTTTTTGCAGCAACACCTTCTTTCTTTCCACCATGTCTCTCAAGAAATGGAATTGTATATTAATATGCTTTTTTCTAGAATGGTAAGTTTTGTTCTTTGCAAGAAATATTGTACTTTGAATATCAAAATTTATCTTCATAGCTATATTCTCAAACCCAATCACTGAACACAATTGATGCAACCATATTGCTTCTTTGCTTGCGTGAGTGGCTACCATGTATTTAGCTTATGTTGTTTAGAAGGCTATGATCGTTTGTCTCTCTTACTCATCTGGTTAATTTCTCCAATGAACATCTTCAACACATATCGATTGGTTGACCTTTGTTGATCCATATCTCTAGCCCAGTCGGTATCGATAAAGCCATGTACATTTAATTATGTGCTAGTTTAAGGTTTTCCTTTGTAACAAATCACATATTCTATTTTTCCACGCAAGTACTTGAACACTCTATTAAGAGTATTCCAATGCTCTTTCCCAGGTGTTGACATTTATATTTCCAATATTGCCACTGCATGAGAAATATACGGTCAAATTAAGACCATCACATACATCAAACTACCAATGACACTGGAGTAGGGAACACATGAAATGTCCTATATTTCTTCCTATGTCTTTGGATTCTATTCAATGGCTAGTTTTTCTCCCATAGGAATTGGTACCTTGACCAGTTTGCAATCCTACATGTTGAAACGCTTTAACATTTTTTCAATCTACTTTCTCTTATTTAAGAAATTTTTTATAACTTCTTGATCTCTCTTGATCTCCATTCCTAGAATGAATTTTGTTGCATTGAGATCCTTGATTTCAAACTTGAAGTACAACTACATGTTGACCTCATTTATTACATCCATGTTCTTCTTATCCAACAACATGTTGTCGACATACAAAGATACTTATATGAAACAACCACCTTCTTCCTTGGAATAAACATAGTGATCAACCTTTCTTCTCACAAATCCCAAACTAAGGATGCATGTGTCAAAAATTTAGTACCACATCCTTCGTGATTGTTTTAGACCACCAAGGGATCTTTTCAACTTGCACACTAGCTCTTTCTTTACCTTTGTTGGAAATCCTTGAAGTTATTTCATGTATATTTCTTCTTCCAGGTCCCCATGTAGGAACGATGTCTTCACATCCATTTTATGTATCTCAAGATCAAATGCTACAGTCAGATACATATGTACTCTATTGGAAGCTAATTTTGGAAGAAGAGAAAAAATCTCGCTGAAGTTGACTCCCTTGACTTGGGAATACCCTTTCGCTACTAGTTCATATTTGAACTTCTTGACTTGAGCTACTACTTTCAATTTTTTCTTGAACACCTACTTGCTACCTAAAAGTTTCCTTCCATTAAATATCTCTACCAAATCCCAAGTCTCATTCTTATGAAAGGATTCCATTTCTTCAACCATGGCATCCTTCCATAGTTTACCCTCTATCAAGTTATCTCCCTCACCAGCTTGGTCTCAACCTCTGTGGAGGATAATGCAAATGTAGAATGAAAATTAGGTGGATTATACCTCTCATCTACTTTCCTTACTCTTTCATACCTTCTTACAACCGAAGTCAACTATTCCACTTCTCCATCTAATTTAGTCAACTCATTTGAATCATGTTCTTCATTCCATAGCTCAAACAACGACTTCTTTGGTTCTTTCCATTTTAGCCTCTTCAGTATTGGAAGTTTCTCCAACTTCATTGAATATCACATCTTGGCTATACAAAGTTTTCCTCAAAACTAGATCCCAAAGCCTATATCCTTTCATTCCATTCTTGTAGCTAATGAAAATATACTTGACTTCCATATTGTCCATCTCGTTCCTCTTTTCCTTGGGAACATGCACAAATGAATTACAACCAAACACTATGATATGCTAAAAGTGAATCCTACTTACCAAACCATACCTCATGTGGATTCAACTAGTGCTAATGAAGGATACCTATTTACCAAATATTTTGTAGTGTCAACTACCCCTGCCAAACATTCTTGGGTGATACCAACACCATTGAGCATGCTTATTTCATTTTCCATCAATGTGATGTTCATTCTTATAACAAATCCATTTTTTTGTGGGGTATATGGTTTTGTATTTTGGTGTGTTGTTCAAGATTTCTTGTAGTACTACTCAAAATCCTTTCCACATAATTGACCTCCATTGTTAGTTCTCAACACCTTGATGTTTTTACCTATATGGTTTTGCATAAGAGATTTAAACTTTTTTAACCTCTCAAAAAACTCTGATTTCTTCCTCAAGAAATATAGTCATGTCTTCCTAAACAATCGTCTATGAAGGAAACATAATATAGAGATACTACTAGTGAAGGGAATTATATAAGCCCAAGCACGTCACTATGTATAAATTCTAGAATCCCTTTCTCCCCTGTGGCTCTAGATGGGAATCTAACCTAACTTTGTTTTCTATATGTGTAATGTTCATGGAAATCAAATTCTAAATTATAATAAGGAAATCATTTGACCATACCTTTGTTGTGCATAGCTCGAAGTCCCTTTTTACCAATATGTCCCATCTTCTAGTGCCATAACATGTTCGAGTTGACTTGAAGAAGAAAACTTGAGTCAATTAGTATCGACTCAACCCGAGTCAAATCATAGTTAATTCAACTTCAAGAAAAACAATGGTTTTTCATCCTGATGGGACAAGATTTTGGGACCAATTTTGCGATTTCTGCAACACATGTAGAAGAAGAAAATACAATTTGCAAACTTTCTGGACCAATGCATGCAAAGGAAGGAAGATTGTTATGTTAGGCATTTTGGGTCCATTGACAAGCGTTAATACCTATTGTAATCATATAAATATGTAAGGGTTTTGGGATAGAGAATAAAAAAGTGAGAGCGATAAGTATGTAATATAATATGAGAGTGGAAGTATGGAATGCATGTGAGTATGTAAGAGTGCAGAGTGAAAGAGAAATATATAGAGTGTAGTGTGCATATTTTGTAATGAATATCCTGAATAATATAATAAGAATTTGATCGTTGTGGATGTAGCCCATCTTTGGTGAACCACATTAAATATGGTGTCTTTGTGTTATGATGTAATTGTTTTGTTTATTGCGTGTTTGGTTGCTATGAATTTTTTACATGTTATTACATTTCTGAACACATGATATAAGGTGTAATGAACTAAGGCTAAGTATAATGGTTATGAGAACTGCCTCCCATCCATTAATGACTGTGGAAACCTAGTTCCTACATTCCCCATAGATACCTCAAGTGAGACTTCACCTGCTTGTAGGTGATGTCGAAAGGGTTGGTATCTTAGGGTTTTGTTGATGAATTCATTTTGAACCATGGTTTTTCCCACTACGTGCCAACAAATGGTTTCATTGTCAGGACTAGGATATATGATTGAGGCGAATGTTAGGATGAATAAGGAAGAGATCAAACAATGGTTATAGGAAAAGGAGTGTGTGTTTTCCAGATATTAGAATAATAACCCTCGAATCAAATTGGAGCAGTGGATACAAAGGTATGTATTTACAGACTTACATGAGATTTTATTTGTTTATTTCATGATAGTCTTGGATGAGTCGTTATAGAGATTAGATGAAAATAATGGAACCTTCTACATTATTGTTCTGAGAATATGGACTCGTAAGTTAATATGACAAGTTTATACATAAATAATTCGATCTCACACACAATTGATTTCTGGAAGGATAGTGTATTAGGGGGTTATATTATTGATTTTGATACAGATTATACCTAGTCATATAATGCTTTTGAAAGGAAGTTCTTTAAGGGTTGGGGTGGAAGATATTTGAAATCAATGTCTACTTGGATCAAAATGTTGTTGTGTGATAAAGGGGTTATGAAGCTAGAATCTAATCACCCTCATAGCTAGGAACCTTCGCCTGCATAGGGGGACTGGGGGATGACCATGGGATGGTATAAGTGTATGAAGAAGAAGGATGTAGGAAAAAATGAATAAGGAATGGATGGTTTCAAAATGACGAGAGAGGAAAGAAGTGCGATAGAAGAAGAGATTGGAGTATTGCGCGGTGGAAAGATATTTTGGTATAATAGGAAAAGGATTGTGCTTGATAAAGAAGAGAAACACAGTGAGGTTGTGGAAAGAGACATTGGGGTAGTACTCCAAATCAAAGGAATATCACGCATAAAGGAACAAGAAAAGGATCGTTATCTTAGTTGAACAAAAGGAGATCCATTACATCCCACTTAGGCCATACTTTGTGTCGAACCCACTATCTCATGTGCATGTTCAAGATTTGAAACTTTGTTGCCAACACTTGTAAATAGTGAGGGAAGTAAGGATAATAGTAAAGGTAGTTAGAGTAGTGGAAGTAGTGTGACAAATCAAAATCAATTGGTGACATCGACAAAGAATATTATGTAGTACACCATGGTGGGGGTAGAACCCACATTGCAAATGCTTATCTTTCACGGAGCAGGAATAAAAGATGCAAGAAAAACTTATTTTATGTGAAGCAATATGGACCATGAAGAGAATCTAGGATGACGATGAAAAAATCATGAATTTAGTGATGACATTCAAAGACTATGCATTACGATGGTATTTGAAATATTAGTCTACTGTGCTTACGAGACAAGCTAGGACATTGGAAAAAATCAAACATGCCTTGTTAAAAGAATTCTAGAAACCAAAGTATGAGTCACAATGTATTAAAGAAATGAAAGAGATCAAGAAGTTCTAAAATGATTCAGTATGGGATTTTGACCAGAGATTAAAGCTATTGATGGATCCATTGACCTTCCAGATTCCATATGAGGAGAATATGGAATGGTTCTATTGATACGAAGTTTAATTTTGTATCCCTTTAAACCCGAAGCTTTTATTTTTCCTAGTAATGGAGCCGTCCTTAGTCCTAAAAAAGAGTCAAAAGTCTTTTGATTTTTCGGGTTTCGGGATTCGGCCTTTCACAAAGCATGTTTTCATAACTAACAACTCCAGAGTTCCAGTGCTGAAATCCTGAAAAGGCTTTATATTAAAGTTATAAAAGAAAAGAAAAAAAGAAAAAGTGGGTGTTGCAAGTCCCGATGCATGTTTCACAAAATATCCTTTAATCATGATTAATTAAACTCTTAAAAACAATCAACAATTCATTAATATTTCGCGATTCGGGTTTCCTTGTATCAAAGTGTTTTCAAAGTATCATCCCTTGAACTCTCATTCCTCGATTTTCCGAAAAGAAGAAGCTAACTACTAATCTTAATTGATTAAAGCATTAATACAAGTAATCAATGTATAAACTAATCCATCATGATTTCATGATTCGGGGTTCTCCTATGACATACCTCATAGGTACAAGATCCCCGAAATTCCGAAATGCAAAATTGTGAATTTTTTAACAAAGTTTAAAATAAATTTAAGTTAGTTTAAAACAGGATTAATAAAGATTAAAATTATTTTTCGCGTTTCACATTTCAGGATTTGGTGAAAGCAATCCTTTTGAGACTCCAGTTTGAAATTGTCGATATACGGTAATATCTGTAATGGAAAAATAAAGATATTTTAACTTAACTGCGTATCTCTGGGCATATCTTCCTCATTAAAACATTAAAGTTTTACCTCATGTCTCAGTATGTACATCGTAAGAAGAGTTAAAGGTTAATAGAGGTTTGATTTTTTCGAATTTCATTCTTATCGTTTGAACTCGGAAGTGAATTGCATTCAATAAGCTTACACATTTTTCTTTGCGAAAGGAATTCGTTCTAAACATGAACATTATGGCACGTAAGAAAAATGAAGAAGAAGCTAAAAGATCGAGCCTAGAAGGAGATGTCGTGTCTGATACTACACCACATGCCATTGATTCCATCAAATCATGGAGGAAATTTTTTTAAACCTTGGACTACGAAATCAAGAATTTTCCCAATGATTCTGAAAACAAACTACGGGAACGGGACATAGCAGATTCCAAACTTCACAAAGTAGCCACGCTCCCACGACTCATGACATACAATGATATGATCAGTTGGGATTTAGAGAGGACAGACGTGCAAACAAGAAGCATTTTGGACAGCCAAGGGGTCGTCGTCGACTCTTTCAGACTGGAGTATATACAAGTAATGTACAAACTATCTCCCAATTCTAAACATAATTATAATAAAGAATTCGTAAGTGAATTTGAAAGGAAAGAATGCACAGAGGCAGACCAAACATACCCTGTCATAATCAAAGACTGATGGAGACACCCACCAAAATTTAAGGCTGATAACCATGGCGTTTACGCCAAAACCTCATTGAATGAGTACATGGTCTATGTGGCTATGATGTTATGTAGAAATTTTGGCAAGAAAAGTCCTACCCATTTCCCTGCAGAATGGGTGCCCCTTTTAGATAAAGCAGCCGAAAGTTATAGCTTCAACTGGAACAAAATTCTATCAGATAACCTAGCTAAGGAGGTTATATAGTATCAAACCATCAGATCCAATGGCCAACTAGTATCCTTTTACATGTCAACATATATCATGGATGCTATATGTTTCAGGACCCCTTTCCCTTTGATGAATTGGAGTTGGAACCCAACCTACACTGAACCGATTCATGAATATCATTCTAACCTATGGGAATAAAATGTGAAGGATGATTTTTATGAAATTTGTCATTTAGTGGTGATACTGACGCATCATATGTTGTATGGCTGTGCATCCCCCTATATTTCAGAGTCGTTCATAGGAAATCTCAAGGCAGTTGTCGATTGGTTTATTGAGGAGAATTTCTCCTATATCAGGGTTTTTAGATGTTCTATCCCTGCTCATGCACTTACTAAATTCCTCCCTGATAGACTGGTGTGCAGGTAGGTAGCTCATCAGATAATAACAGGCCGTATTGGGATAGAACTGAAGACAGCTCAAAAGAAGTTTTGGCTAGTCTTCCCATACAGATTGGAAGGTTTTCGCTACTCAACCTAGGTCATTCCAAGGTTGAAGTTGTAACCCCAGAGGAGGTCAAGTTGGTGAATCTCAAACATACGAAACACGACACTTATCAAACAGTGGGAAGCCACATGGCTCATTGTGGAATGAAAGCATTGGAACATGAGGAATCCCCTCACGATGACATCTTCAAATGGGTCAAAACCTATGAGGAGGTGTTAGACAGGGTACATATGTTATCATCTGATATGTAAATCAGTCTTCTAACCTTCCAAGACAAAGATGTAGTATTTTTCCCAAGGTATTGCAGGGCGAAGCAACAATATCTCCTCCAGAACAAGAAAAAATCCCCCTAGGCTTCAGACAGAAAGAACATGATAAAGAAGACACCGAGGGAAATTCACAGGGGGCAAAAGGATCTACATAAAACAAAGTAGTCCCACAGACAGAGAATCTGGTAGTAGAAATAGAGAGAAGGTTTGGGACACCTCCTAAGAGCAGTCAATCGACCCCCCCTTCATCATCTACCATTTATGTTGATACCCCCAAGACTGCAGGGGAAACAAAATCCACAGAGTTGGGTAACCCATCACTTCCTTGACCCCTTTGCAATCTACTTTTGGGCTTCCTCAGATAGGATTCATATATTCTAGTGACCTCAACCCTATCTCCAAGGAAGAAATTCCTCCCTCTGATTACTTCTTCAGTAAAAAGAGGAAGGTTGTACTAAAGAAGAAGATGTATAGGAGAGAAGGTGGTATGGTAAAGAAACTCAGGGTGCTTGTGGATGGAAAAAACTTGGAAGAGGGAGATTTCACTACAGATGTGGTCTTCAAAGTGACTTGTAGAGGTTGTCGACCTATCTCCAACATGACTCGGAGAGGTTGGTGATTTCTCCTTCCTATTTTCCTCTGTCTATTTAGTTTATACTTCTGGTTACTAGTAACTGTACTTTCACCAGAGGCAGGAGAAGGATGAGGAGAAGACTTTGCTGATGAAGAAACATCAATAGGGTGCCCATGAAATAAAGTTCTTAAATGAGAAGCGTCAAGAGAATTTGGGACATTTGGAATGGTACCCAGCCAAACCAATAATCCCAGATTCAACCCAGGAATGTAGAAAGTGGCCATCAAAGGGACACCAACATTTTCGAAGAAAGGAAAAGCATAAGAATCCCCTTGCGAAGGGGTTCCTTGGTTGGTATCATCGGAAACTTTATCCATGAATATCTTATGCACGGGTATCCCTTTGCGGGATCATTCAAGTCCATAAAAGTCTCACACACTGACTTTGAAGAACCAGTGTTATCAAAACAACGCCTATAAAGAGGCAGCTCCACGTTTCTAAGCGGAAGACTGAAAATTCCTCTCGACCGACAAAGTGGGTGGTCTACCACCCTAGGTCAGAGACCTAAAGCCACAACTGACTAAATCACTATGGAAAACTCAGGAGCACAGATCACACACTAAAAGTTCCTAAAGGAAAATCAAGAAAATGACTAACTAGTTGGAAGAATAGTTACACCAACCAACACTAGAGCAACTTACCGATGCAAGTGCAACTTGAATACAGAAGCACCCTCCAGGTATACTCTGCAAATCATGGCCCGATGTCTGCCATAGTTACTACGGTATACCCCCGTGGTCACTTGTGTAACTCCCTAAAATAAAGGCAACTAGGTTGCGAGCTCATGAACAAACACTAGGCGAGTACAATCGACAGTTGGGTGGACTGCAATGAGCAGGGTATGAAGCTCGAAACCTATCAAGGGTATTGAAAGAAAGTGTTTTGAAATATGACTGACGACCTTGAATGGATTCGAGACCCATGAAGCTCTGTGGCAAATGAGATGAACAGAATCCCAAGATAGGTCCTCTATATGCATTCCCCACTACGCTTGGTCCAACTTTGGAGTGGTTATCTCCGCTACCTTTCCGCATGCAACCTCGTGTTTAGCCCCTATGTTAGAAGGGGTCCCTGGATAATTTCCACATTACTAGACTTCTACACTCCTTAGTACAAACTCGTATGTTTTTTTTATAGCCTTGAAGAGTTTCCTCTCCAACCTAAATCAAGGCTCTAGCCTAATCTAGTTGATGGACCCTACAAACATAAAATCTAGTAAATTTTAATTAGCGTTCTTTTTACTAGCTTGATTTACTCAAAAGGGTACGGTAGTGCAACTGATGGTGTTAAGACTCTTGCGAAAAATAGTGAAACTTATATGAACACTGGAAAATAATGATTAATTAATTTTTTTTATTTTTTTTGAAATGCTTTTAAGATGAGAAGAAAACACAACACTATGTTAATTTCTTTTATTTTTTAAATAACAATGCAAAGAAAATTCCAGGAAAGAAAGGGATCTAACAAACTAAGTTTTTTTTACATTTTCTTCCAATCAAAGCAGAAATAAAAAAATATTCTAAAAGAAACTGATGAATGCAACTTATTTTTCTTAAAATTTCAAGCTAAAAATAAGTTAAAAAAGCTAGGAAACACAAGAAATGTTCTAAATGAAAAAGAAAGCTATAATAGAGTCCAAACCTAGGCTAAGATGCTATTATATATCTATTCAATATGTAGACTGAACAAGAAATAACTTTAGCCCAAAAATATTTAGATATATTTTTGTCTTTGATCATGCTCCTTTCCATTTTCATCATGGTATGATTCTTTCTTTCATGCACTCCATTTTGTTGTGAACTATAACTAGTGGAGAACTACCTTTTAATTCCCCATTTCCTACAAAAATTTTCAAACTCCTTTGAGTCATAATATCCTCCTCCATCTTACCTAAGTACTTTGACATATTTTCCACTATGTTTTTCTTCTACAACTGTAAATTATTTCAACTTTGTGAATTAGCAGATTTTTTTTTGAGAAATTATACCCAAAATTTCCTACTAAGATCATCAATGAATGTTAGAAAAAAAAACTTCCACCTATGGACTAAGTTTGCACAGCTCTACATAGATCTATGTGAACCAGTTCTAGATGCTCTTTAGCTCTATAGGAGGCTATTGGAAAGTTGTCTCTTAGATTTTTTTTAAGACTGTAGCTTTCACAAGGGTTGGTCTATTCATTCAATATAGGCATTCCCTTAACCATTGAATATTTTTGCAAGAGACTAAGACTCCTAAAAGGTAGGTGACCATACCTAAGATACTACAACCAAGTCTCTTCTATTATTGGGACATTTTGTGCATATTCTTGTGACATGTTTAGGCTTCTCAGATTCAATGGGAAAATTTTGTTCTTGGTCATTTGACTTTTTCCAACAAGCCTTCTACTAAGTGGCTTTTCTAAGATAGTGCACGTGGAGTCCTTGAATTTAAAAATATAACCATTTTGACTCAACTGTACTATACTTATTAGATTATGTCTAATATTGGGTACATTGAAGACATCAAGAATGTTTTTCTTCACATTTTTCTTAATTAATACTAACACAACAACTTTGCCTAATGCCTTGACATGATAATCATCTCCCAAAGTAATTTTATATTGAATAGAACTATCAATGCTAGAAAACATTTTTTGGGTACCTCTCATGTGATTTTTGCAACCACTATCCAACAACCAAAGATCCTTGTGATCTTATTTAGTGATTTTACATGAAATGAACATTGTCTCAAATGAACTTTCTTTAGTGTTGGAGATATTAACTCTACCCTTGTTCATATATGACTATTCCTTTCTACATCCACTTTCGTAGTGACCATATTTTCCACAGTAGTAACATTAGACTTTAGATTTGTTAGTCCATCTTCTACCTCTCCCCCATGATTCTAACAATATTTAGGTTGATAGGATTGTTCTGATTGTTCTGGTGTCATTCTTCTTTCTTCTTGATGACGACCTCTACCTCGACCTTTATGAATGAATTCCTAAGTCTAGAAGACATGTTCCAAGGATTCCTCTTCCATATTGATTCTTGAGTCGTGGGATAGAAGAGAACCCATTAATTCTTTGATTGTCAGTTTATATATATCATTGGACTCTTCTATGGAAATCACAACCATTTCAAATTTCTTAGGTAGGATTCCAAGAACTTTTTCAACATTTTTCTTATCTTCAATCTTCTCTCCATGAATCCTGAGTTGATTCATAAGTTCCATCACTCTGGTAATGGACAAGTCAATTTTTTATACCTCCTTCATCTTCAAGGTTTCAAACTCTGTCCTTAGGTTTTGAATCTTCACAGTCTTCACTTTGTCATTGCCCTGATATATGACAATCCCAGGATATCTCATGATTTCTATGCACTAGATGCTCTAGTTATCTTGGGAAAAATTGAGTCATCCAATTAACTCTCAATCCAAAATTTGGCCTTGTTCTCCTTGCAAACTTGCAGAATTGAGAAAAAGCGAGAACAGGGCCGAATTTTGGATCTATAGTTCAGTGGATGAAACATTTTTTCTCAATTAGTCATGGCTTTCAAAGTTGCTTGATGAGTCTGAGAGAAGTCATTCTCAATTGGCTCCCAACATTCTTGGACTTGCAGGAAGGTTTTCAACCTCGGAGACTAGAACTCATAATTCTTTCCAACAAGAAGTGGTGCCTATGTTTTCCCTAGATTAGTTGTTGAATCCATTAAAAATAAATAAATAAAATGAGTAGAGGTTGTTTCCTTATTTAGCCATTTTTAACCTTTGTCCCTTTATTTTAATCCTCAATCACCCCCTTTTTTTTATCTCATTTAACTTTCATCCATACCCTAAATTTATGCTTTTAATATAGCGAAATTTGATCACCCTAATATTAAAAAAAAATACTTTGTTCATATTAAAAACAAAAACTCCAATTCACCTCCTTATGGCATCAACTAGGGTTTGTTCTTTTGAAACCCTTGATTTACTAAAACTTGGCTTTGGCTCTTCCACTTTTTCTAGAGATATTAGATCGTATGATTCATATCTGCTCTCCACTATGTGAAAATCCTTACAAACCTGCTTTGATACCATGCTAATTTGATAAGAAGAGACAAATATGTGTGAAAATTCTTACAAACCTTCTTTGATACATTGTTAATTTGATACTTGCATAGACAAATATGTGTGAAAATTCTTACAAACCTGCTTTGATACATTATTAATTTGATAAGCAGAGACAAATATGTGTGAAAAGTCTTACAAACCTGCTTTGATACTGTTAGTCCCTAAATTTTCACTTGACTGTGAGAGGGCAAGCTAGGGCATCATTGGTTTATTGCAAAGTGTTTAGAAATTTTTTATAATTTGGTTTTTTGAATAAGGTGGTTGAAAAATGGCTCAAGGTTATAACATAACATGAAAATCAAGGTTAGAACATAGCATATCCCATTGACTGAATAAGAGGTAGACACATAGATTGATTAAACAAATAAATAAAAGAGAAGATGAAGCCTTCAATTTGTCAACTTCACATAAATTCTTGTCTCTGAATATCATAAACAAACAAGACCATCAGCTTGATATCAAAACTTGAAAATAATTTCCACAGTAAATTTTTCACTGTATTAATTAACAATCAAGAAACAAAAAACATTGCAATCTGAATAATGAATTCAAGCATGAAGAAAGAAAACATAGTAAAAAAGAGTGTCTAACCATCCATATGCCTTTGCTATTAAGTGTCAAATAGAATAATAATGTCTTACAAGGATTTTTCATAATAAGTCCTTTGGATCTCCAATTTTTCGACCCCCTCCTAACTTCTCATTATACAAAGTTTATATAGAAACAATACATAATTATCAAGATCCAAAAGAAATTGATCTGAAAACCTCCTCATCTATATTCAGTTTCTTGTTTCAAATAATCAAGGAGAAGATCCAATCTGATCTCCAATTCGAATTGATGAGGTGGCTTGTCAATTGTTGTCCATGAGGATTTTTCAGGAAAACAAATCTGGTAAATTCCTGAAAAATAGGATCCAACAATATCTTCGTATCTCTTAAATGGTGATAGTTGTGTAAAAGATGAGAGAGGTTTTTGTGAAGGGACACGTTCCTATCAAAAAAATATTTTGGTTTCAAAAACTTTATCACCATATGTTTTTCAACCTCTCCCAAAATTATTGACTAAAACAAGAAATTATTTATTGTGAAATATCAGAAAAATAGACCTCAAAGATCAATTCAAATCTCTTAAAATGTGATTGTTGTGTAAAACCCGAGAGAGGTTTTTGTGAAGGGGAATGTTCTCAATAAAAACCTCTTTTGGTTTCAACAAATTCATCTCCAGCTATTCTGCAACCACTCTTGAAGAAAAAGACTAAACCAGGTGAAAATAACAGAGTATTTCATGTAGCTATATTAGAAAATTAGGCCTCAAAGATCAATTTGAATATCTTAAAATGTGATTGATGTGTAAAACCGAGAGAGGTTTTTGTGAAGGGGCATGTTCCCAACAAAAACCTCTTTTGGTTTCAACAAATTCCTCTCCAGCTGTTTTGTAACCTCTCTTGAAGATAAAGACTATAACAGGTACAAAATAGAGTATTTCCTATAGCTTTTCTAGTTCTGCAAAATAATAGCCTTTGTCATCAGAAAACACTGCTTCAGCTTTTGATGATCTGGTGGTTTCTCTTATTACAGGTCCTGTAGAGAATATAACAACTTGCTTACCTTCTTTTAATGATTCTTTATGTATTGGGGACATTCTTGTCTTTCGTTTGATATCTACTTTAGCATCTTTAGAATGGTCTTCTATCACTATGCCATCTTCTCTTTTCATTGAAGAATTGAACATAGCTTTGGGCATCAGCCTATACTTGTTGGTGACTCTTATAGAGTTCCTCCTAGGGTCTTGAGGCACAAACACACATTTCTTCTTTTTCCTTTTAACAACATCATTATTCTTAATGGTTGTTGATGCTTTATGCTTGGTTGAGAGTGTAACATTATAATGTTCATCAGAGTCTTCTTCTGTTTTTAAATCTTCCTCAGGAATAATTTTGTTTATGGTTTCCCATTTGGGTCTCTTACCTCTGTTGGTCATCGTTACCCTGATGGTAGGCAATTATTCTTTAACAAGGCTTTCATCAACTAGAATGCTTGGCTCCGGTGTAACATCCCTTTTCCTTTTTCCTTTATTTTGTTTGTTGGACTGTGTGTTAGGGTTTAAGGATTGCATGAGCTAACTCCAGGGGTTCTATAATTCTCTCAAAGAAGACATAAGTAAAGTCTTAATTAAGACTTGTTGAAACAAACTGCTCTTTGCATTAATGGAGTGTGACTGCACTCTTTTTGACATTTTTTCTAGGCTATAGAAAATGATCAGATCTGTGTGCCATTCCTATCTGATCCAACTGTGAGGGATTCCTTTTCCCCAATCCCGGTTTTGTTTTTCTAGCAACAAAAATTGATTGGTGAATTATGTAACTACATACTCTTTCTTCCACCATCGTTCTCCTCTGACCGCCAACTTGCAAGCCTTGGCAATTGTTTTTCCTGTAACCGGCATCAACATCTTCCCAATCTCCACGCCGTTACCATCAAATTTCAGTGAAAACTACATGGAGACCTGCTCATCGTAACCTTGAAAAGTGGTAAGGAATTCAAACCACCTGGCATCTCTAAACCTTTGAGCCATCTGAGGATAATCTTCAAGGATTTCAACACCCTCGGGTTCTAATCTGACTACATGACTGCTCCTCTTAGGCGCCATCAAAACACAATGCTAAAACTAGCATGATTTGGATTCTGAAATTGCCACCTGCAATCTGTTAGTATATAACCGTTCTTCTGAGCAAATACCTGTGCCTAAAATTTCAGCAAAATCAAACATAGAATGATAGATTCAATATAATGATCGTTGAGAATTGGGTGATTTGAAATGCGTCCTTTGCGGGTACAGAGAAATCTAATCATGAAACGGTTTGAATCACTAAATGATTCCAAAGCTATTGTGGGACACATGTGAACTCTCAAACCATGATCTGTGTCATTATAACAAAATCTAGGTGATGGGCTAATATCAAGGCTCAAGGTTATAACATAACATGAAAATCAAGGTCAAAACATAGCATATCTCATTGATTGAATAAAAGGTAGACACATAGATGGATTAAACCAATAAATAAAAGAGAAGATGAAGCCTTCAATTTGTCAACTTCACATAAATTCTTGTCTCTGAATATCATAAAGAAACAAGACCATCAACTTGATATCAAAACTTGAAAATAATTTCCACAGTAAATTTTTCACTGTATTTTATATCATATATCACCTTCATCTTCTCAGATTTGAATTATCCTATGTAAGTTGCCCTTCACTTTCCATTAATGTTAACGGGATGTGATTCCTGGGGAACAAGCTACTCTGCAAGCTTCTGCAAGATACTGTGCAGTGAGTTGATCAGCATATTGAAATGAAATACCATATCTGTATTTGGAATGCCTTATCTTTAACCATATTTGAAATGCCTTATCTGCACTATCCATGAAATTCATCATCAAATCATAATATACTCCGTAGCCTGGAGTTTCAAGGAACCAGTCCTAATCAAATCAAATCAAAATATGCTCCGGTCGCCAGGAGTTTCAAGGAACCAGTCCCGTCATGTCGTAGGGTTGAATCACATAATAGCTCTTTTGGCCTTATATCCCAAAGGGCTGGACCAGCAATCTTGTAAGGGCTCGTGAAGAAGGAAGTTTTTTTCACATTAGTAATGGAGAGAATGCGTGTCAATCTTCTCTGGTTCAGTTGAGTAAGTGATATTACGTTATAATCTGACTTCGAATTGGAAGGACGATATTCGATCTTCGGCCGCGGGTACAAAAAGCTATTTCCCTATCAATCACTCATTAGGTCGAGTGCGGCACTTTTCTCTCGGGTGGGACCCTGCCTTGCTTCGCTCGATTTTTCATCTTCCTCTTCTCAGATTTGAATTATGCTGTTAAAGTTGCCTTTCACTTTCCCATTAATATTTCTATATATCTCACGTAGACAATAAATTCACACTATTGTTGTGTATTGTTTTTGGTTATGATTATATTTTCATTTGTATTGTTTCTGGTTATGATTATAGCTCCCTTTCTACTAAATTACTATTTAGGGTTTCAAAAGACGTGTTGAAGTGGCTCTCAAAATATGATTTAATTAGTTGTCTAGTGAAATTTCTTTTTCCATTACCATATGACTTTTCCATCCAATTAATTCGTTGGCTAGTCATATTATAGCATTGTTTCCCTCTACTTGTAATTGAGTTTGATGGGTAGTCAGTCAACATTTGTAAATTGAAAATGATTTTCACCAAACTTTAGGTTTCTATCAACTAAGTTGCGAATCTGAGTTACAAATTTGAGGAGAGGAAGCTAGTAGGAAATTGCGAATTTGAGAGGAAGTTGGTTAGGGCATTTAGCTGAGTAGTGAAGTACGTTCCATTTCAATGGAGGATGTAAGGCTGGCTTAAGGATGAAAATTTATATTAAAATGTAGAAACATGCACTAATCTTAGTAGTACTTAATATGCAAAATGTAAAATGTTTAGCTATAGTTTAAGGTAAAATAATTTTATTCTATGAAATTTGGGCCAATAAATTTTAGAAAAAAATAGAAATTGAGAAATCTTAATTTCAAACCACACTCCAACATACCCTCCATATTATGCAACCCCAAATGGTTTGGTATTCCTATATCTATAACTTACAGTCTTGTTTATCAAAATGACACCGAATATGTAGACTTCGTTAATTAGCATGTACATAAGCTATTCTTTCAAAGCAGCATATTACCTTTTGTATCAAGAGTAGTGTATTAAGAGTATCTTAGTGTATATTTTTTTCATTTTAGATAGTGGTGGAGAAACTTATAACTTAGTTGTTAATTGTCAATTAGTAGTGGGGACAGTCATTATTGGCTGCTATGAGAGAATCCAGACTGGCTAATTACTCTTATTCAAAGAAAACCATGCCATCTGAAATAAAAAGTTGGCGGTCTCTAAAAAATAAGGCTTTCACTCTTGCAACTGTTAGCCAATAAAAAGCATTTATACAATTATAGGTAATACTCTCCAACCAACCCAAATACGTAATATATAGAGCAACCAACTCAAATGCATATAGGGGTTGTCTAGCTGTTCTACTAAATGATTTTTTCGCCAATCATATAAATTTATATTCAGCATGCTGAAAAATTTCTATAATAGTCACAGAAATAATCACTCAAATCTAGGACTCTCCAGATTTAAAGCAAATATCCCTAAAAAAAAACGTCACTTAATAAAACTTTTCTCCTACAGATGAGATGTATAATTTAAAATGTTATTAAATTAAATTAATAAAAGACATGACATTTATCGTAATGTACTGGCCATACATTATAACTACAGTCACTTTTCCTGTTTCCCGCTTATGTCAAATCCTACATGGTTGATTTGTATCCCGCCTTCCAGAACGTTTTCAGGACAATGTTATTTTATGTCCGTGTCATCTTAAAATGGCCAGAAATAATAGAATCTATAACTTATCAGAAACGATCACAGACCGAACTTTTGCCCGAAACAGTGTACTATCCCAAAGAAAATCGGAAATTTTTTCCGGAACGTTAAAGTAATAGATTCTTCGTTTAAAGCTTGCAAAAGTACAATGTTTCAGACTGGTAACCTGAACCTATCACTTCAACCTTCCAATTAAGATTTACCAAAGGTACGTGATGTTCACTCACGATGGGTAGATTGGATATATGATTCCAACCTGGCCAGGCTGTCACTTGTTCAAAGCACCAGGCAGAATTCAAGTCGGAATTTTTGCTTAATTCTTAAAAACGCTACTTACCACCTTCTGTGTATGACGACACGGTTGCGAGCTCGGGTTTCGTTGGAACACTGAAATTTATCAATCTCTCCTTCCTGTTATTCACGGCAGAACGGCTCGGAACCCGGAACAATTGCTGATGATCTGCAGGGTTTCCTTGAGTTGTGTTACACTAGGGCATACTTTGATGCCTTGTACAGCTCAGTACTTCGATGCCTTGTATAGCTCAGTACTTTTATCCCCACAACTCTATATAATGATAATATTTTTATACATAGAAATTATACATAATATTTCTATATTCATAAAAATAATTAAATTATTATATATCTATTTACATTAATTTAATTTCTGTGTCAATAATAATAATAATAATTTATTTTTAAGGTCATTCTCAAGCTATATAGATCTCGTCTTCTTCCCAGCTATTTGATTAGTAAAATCTAAAAACCTTTAAATTTGTAAAATATTTTAATTAATTATTATATAAAATTTACATTAGTAATATTTATTAATTATATTAATAAAATATTAAACCATAATAGATTATATAACATTTATTTGATTGTTAATTAATAATTTAATTTTCAAATAATTTAATTTAAAAAAAATAATAATAAAATAAAATATTTCCTTTCTTTATTAAAATTTGATAAACTAATATTAATTTTGATAAATTTCAATGTAATGAATTATATATTAAATACTTAATCTTACTCGTAATAATTAAATGATATCTATTTCTATGGAACTTTAAAAAATGAAATGAGTTTATTTTGTCAGAATAATTTTATAACTTAATAATTATATGATTTAATAAAAATATTAAAAATACTAATAATTATATGCATTTCCATGTTAATAGTTACTATTAAAACAAAAAAATAATTATTTTTCAAATAAACATAAAAAAAAACTATTAAACTATACTTTAATAATAACATAAAAAACATAATAACTGCATTCTACATGCCTATGCTACTATTAAACCATGCAGTTACTACTTTAGTAATTTAAAAAAAAAAATGAGTAATAATAATTTATAAGGAAGAATTTAACATCATAGAAATAGGATCATGATTAGTGATGAATACACTTCAATATAAATATAAATATAAAATATTGCAATGAATATATAAAATAATGTATTTCAATATAAATATAAAAATAATCATATATTTGTTAACTGAAATGAAAAATGATTGTACTAATGTATGAACCACATTGAAAATATCAAATAAGCAAATTCACAAAAAATTATTCATAAGTTTTTATGTAAAATGAAAATCATTGAAAGCTTACAAAACTTTATTCTATCACTAACAAAGTTATCGCCATTTCTTTAATAATTATTGAACTAAAAATTAATGAAGTTAAGTGATCATTTCATACTTAATAAATTTTATGGGGAGTAAAATAAAATTCCTTAACTTGGTTTGATCTCAGCTTTACATTTAATAGCTTTAAACATATTTCACTGGTTTCTAAACAACATGCAATTAACATGTTTTACAATGAAAAGTTATCTTAGATAAATCAAAATTTGTCAAATCCCTCCGTGCAATATTTTTACGAACACATATTTAATGAGAATCAATTAAAATAAATTACTATTATAATCATCTCTTATATATATATATATATATATATATATATATATATATATATATATTTCAACAAAAATCAATTAAAATAAATTACTATTACTTAAAAAAAAATACATAACCTACAAACATATATTGCAAATCAATTCACTTCATTTTTACTTTAAAAATTAGTAAAAAAATTTAAAAATATATTTTAGTTTCCTTTATATTCCCACTAACCCACCCGACCAATAACCCTTTTTGTTTCTATCTCATCTTTTATATATTCCCACTAACCCACCCTACCAATAACCCTTTTTGTTTTTATCTCATCTCTTATAGAAGAAGACTCATGCCCAAGCTACAAATATATATTACATTAAAATAAGTTATTACTACATTAATTTCTTACCTTACACAAGAAGATGCACCCGAATTTGTAGAAGATGGGTAAACTTGCTGATTTGCAGAAGATGGGTATACCCACAAAATATCTGTAGAAGAATGGGTAAATATGAGTTTACACCCTCTCTCTATTTTTTCTCTTTACAAGAAGACGCATCACGCCCCTCTCCGTTTCTTTCTCTCATAGAAGAAGACACGTCACGTTTAGTGTACAAATATATATTACATCAAAATAAATTATTATGAATACAATAATAGCTTATCCTGCAAAAGCAGATCCGGGGAGATCAGAAGATGGAGATGTCAAAATGGAGACACCCAAGCCAAGAAAACATAAACAAGACACTTGTAGGTATTATTTTAAATCTAATCAGTAAGAAGATGGTGCTGATTTTAATTGGAATTGTTCTTTTTGTCTAAGTAGTGAGAGAATTCATCAAAATCAAAGTTTGACTCTTAATCTCGGTGACTAAATTGTAACTTCAATAAATAGGAGATATATATTCTATGAAAAAATATTTTATTATATAAAAATGATTATAATTTTTTTTTTTAAGTAACATGAGATAGGAAAAAAACTTGAACAATCTTTTTTTATATTAATAAGGTACCGAGAAAATGGATAATAAAAAAAATCCAATAAAAACAATAAAAAGTAAAACGTATATAAAAAAAATTCTTATCCTTCATTTAAAAAATCCTAAATATTTTTTATTTCAATTTTCATTTGCATAAGAAATAATACTATAAATTTTTATGATAAATTAAAAATCTCTTTAATTCATCCACGTTCCTCACAACACTATAAAATGAATAACTCTATAAATCATGAGCTACAATTTGGTAAACCAATTTGGTAAACTAAGTTAGCACTTTATCCTATAACAAAAGCCAAATATATATTTTGTTTTTCTTCGAAACCTTCAACTTTCATAAATATTTTGTTTTTCTTCGAAACATTCAACTTTCAGATTCAGCTACATGAATATTTTATTTTTCTTTTGGGAATTGGTACTACTTCCAAATTCTTTTCCTCCCTCATCTTTATATGTGCTCGTTCGAAAATTATTAGTGTTTAGTTACTTAATTTTTTTTTTTAATATTTTAAAATTCATTCTTCTCATTTTTAAAAGTATTTGGAACGTTCTACGATTTTAAAAATATTTTGTGTCTTCTTTTTAACCAGAGTTTTAAAAAGTTGGCTGTTTAAATCATGAATCATTTTGATAGCCTATAAATACTTCTGTAAAGTCTCGAAGTTACTAATAATTTTTGTTACTATAAAGAGATACAAATATCTCTTAAATCGTGTATTTGTTTGGGAAAATTTCTTGGTCCATTTTAAAGATGGGGTTTCAACCGTTTCTGCAAATTCCTCACAATCAGTCTCACAAATCGATAACTATAAATAACAACAATTTTTAAATTAATCTTAATATAAAATAAATTTGAATATAAAAAACCTTTTGTTTTTCAAATGATTAAATATATACCTAGTTTTCACATATTTATTATAAAATTAATGATTAAATATAAGCAAATTTTCTACATATTTATTATAAAATTTAGTTTAAAATGTTTAACATCTTAAATAAAATTATCAAAACTAATTTTAAAATTCAAATTATTTTTAATGATTTTATAATTATATTTGTTTTTAAATATTTTAATAATTTACACATAATTTTTAAATTTTTTTTATAATAAATAATATTTTAATAATAATATTTTTTAATGCTTATTTGCATGTTTTATCTTAAGTTAAGTTGAACAAATTAATTATAAAAACTAATTGGTCGGTAGCAAAGGCTTTGTAACCATACTTAATATAAACTAAAATTTTAGAAATACATCTTAAATCATATTTATTAAGTAGAAAAAGAAATCAAATAATATTTAAATATTTAAATTAATTATTTCAATATTTAAATTAAAGTATTTAATTTTATTATTATTATATTTATTAATTTTATTAGTCTTATATATTTTTTTATTTTTTTAAATATAATTGGTTTTAATATTTTTAAATATAATTGGTTATATAGCTTACAATGTATATCACATACATTGCCAACTATATAATATACTTAACTTTTCTTAATGTAGTTGTCTATCTATATATATTCTTTTGTTTTTATTTCTGTATTAAAAGTTTTCTTTTTTACTTTGATGTATAAGATTTAGCTATTTTGTAAATGTTATCCATTTTGATTTATCCACTTTTATTTATAAATACATACTATTTCTCTGAAATATGACCCAACAGTATAAATTGTGTATTGTGTTAAGTTAGAATATTTTATCCACTTTTATTTATAAATACATACTATTTCTTTGAAATATGACCCAACA
>JZKD02S0341877.1:4792-19129 GCA_000966675.3 Picea glauca
GATTATTTAAAACTTTACATGTAATGTAAATATGTTTTTATTTAATAAAGAAAGGCCAAACAGTTGAATGAGGTGTGGAGCACTAATATGGACCATGATACCATGAGTAGAAATTGGTGAGGGGATTGAGAATTACTTTGCTTACCCAAATAGTTAACCTTCACCTAGAGAGCCTTAGTGCCTTAATTCATTTAAAGTATATTACCTCCCCTTTTACGTATCCCAATAAGTTAGTTAATGAGGAGAGGTTCAATGGTTGAGCAGTAATACCCACCTTCTTGAAGGTATGGGGGGGAATGGTTGGATTAGCTAAATATTTTTGACCAAAAGTACAATAAAGTACCACCTCATTTTGGGGGATAATCCTCGAAGGCTTCATATGAAAGCAAGAGAAGAAAATCAAGGAGAGATAAGGAAAGTTCCAGAGAAAAGAGAAGTGCAAGAGTTGTGCACGAGGGGAAGAGAGAAGAGATATTAGAGGAAGAGGGGGAATTAGGAAGTGAATTGGATATTGGATTCAAGCAGAAAAATAACCTAGACCTGACTTGAGAAAACAGGGTCGTGAATATGATGCTTGTTGGGATAGGAATTGGCACTTAGAGGGGAGGGTGTTGAGGGATTACAGAGGCGGTGAAGGGAATACCTTGTGAAGTTATAGACAACGGGGAAATCATATGAGATATTCGTGGTGGCATTAGTCTCAGTGGTTAGAGGGATTCTTGTTGTGGCTATCAGTGAAGGAGATTGGCCTTCATGCCCAACCTAATATTTCCTGAGAGAAACCTTAGTTTCCCCGGTGGTATCATGACCTAGCACAAGGGTGGCCTATTGTATAAATTCTAAGTGCAGCATAGCCTACGGTTGGGTGGAAAAGCACCCACCTCAATGGGTTTTCCTAGCCAATATTTTTGAATAAAATAAGTGTGTGTATATATTCTTGATTGATTTGATGCTTGTTCCATTTGTAAAGTTTGTGTTCTTGTGTAATTAGAGAACTATATGGTTTTGAGTAGAACTTAAGAGAGGATGAATGAATGTATGACCTTTGCTCCTTGAATGAATTGATCTTCCTTAATAATAATTGTCTCTTTAAAATTTTTAATAAATAGAACTAATCTAAACCTTATACTCCTTGGAAGTTTAGTAATCTACTCTCTAATCAATTTTCATAAATTAGATATGTTGTAAATGCCTATGGCTAAGAACCCATCTCTGGAAACTTCCATGGAATGCACGGTTGTGTAATGCCTTGTATGTTGGAAAATTTGCATGATGGGATATATATATTTGATTACATGTGTATATGACCTAAACCTCATGGTTAGAATCTATAAGAAAGACAAAGAATAGACTGAAGAGTTTATTCACTCGAATAGTCTATTGTTTTTCCATGAATTTCTATCTTTTAAGTCTTATCAATGGCCAAGCTCTGTTTATAGGTTTTCCATGTACAATCTATGGGAATCGAATTTGGGGATCTGGGTAACCTATTTTTCCCTTTGTCCCTTTGATAGAAGCACCTAAGTGTGAAATCCTCATAATTCAGGGTAGGTGTCTCCTGCTAAAACCTCGTAGTTTCTTTTATTTCAAAATTTCTAGGTGCAGAGTTTAAGTGGTGAACCTTGAAGTTGATGAGGTCGTGTTGATGGGAAGGTCCATGTGGGGATTGTGTGGAATCTATGTAACTAGTTACATGGTGAAGATGAAGTGGTAGAGGACGTTGATTCCACGATGGCAATCCATGGGGATTGATTCGAATGGTGGAACGATGCATCATAACTATAATTTATGAGGTCAAAAGAGCATATTCCAAGTGGCACAGACACATCATTGTGACGTGGATCCATGTGTGCAAAGTTCCCTAAGTGAGGTGGGAATGGAAGCTAACATGGAAGTGTCGGGTGGAGTGATGAAATGAAGCAATTCACCTAAGTGTCGAGAGTCAATATTGACCATTCGTTGGGACATCGAGAGTAAATCTCAGCCATCCATCAGGAAATTGGGTATCGAAGAGATATTGATGTGGAACATAAGGTTAATCCCAAAAGAGTGATTTTTCAAGCCTATCAAAATGTGGGTTTCAAGAAAAAACTATGAGGCTTGGTAGTGTGACACCCTAAAGGAATAATCCTAAAGGCACAAGCCTGAAAGAAAGAAAGTTGTTGATTAGAATTTTATCTCAACCGTTAAACCTGTCAAGGTCTAGTAATACATGTTAACCATCACACAATTTGAGGATCCACATTGATCTGGGTTGTTGATTGACATGGATGTCCACAATCCGATCCATCAGATGAGAACATTGCCTCAAGAGGGCCAGGTGAAAAGAGAATGTCATGTCATCTTGTTGAGACAGCATGCCATGTTGGCATGTCATATGCCACATTGGCATGCCATGTTAGGGGACATGTCATCAAGGGAAGACAAGTCAAATAATGACACATGGAAGTCGAGTACAGGTGGGATCCACAATTTTCAATGGAAAAGGTCAATAGGGATCAACCAAATGCCAATATTAAATCTTTATCATCCATCAAGCATCGAGATTTGATCCTAACTATCCAATATTGGAGATCGGTGGTCATGAAGTATTTCTAAAGAACTAAACCCGACAACTTTGTTGGTTTCAAATTTTGGAAGAACCATGAAATGGGTTAGGTCGATCTTCCAATGGGCGGAGTCCAATGAAGGGAGTCCAATCATAGTGTTGTGGACTTTAGGTTTCAGCAGGATATGTGAGTAAGTCAATTTGCATTTCCAAAGGAAAAGCCCGAAAGTGGAAGTCCAATATTGTTGTGGCCTTTAGGTTTCAAAAGGAATGTGAATAAGTTAAATTGTCTTTCAAATGGAAAATCTTGAACACAAATGTCTGACAATGTTGTGGAATACAGATTTCAAGAGGAAACCATGACTTGGTAAGTTGTCTTGTCCGATGGGTATTTTTCGGTAAAGCGGTCTCGATAGTTTTGTGGGATTTGAAAGCTCGAAAGTCTATGCTTGAGGGTTTAATAGTACATCCACATCAGTTGGATGTAGAGAGGGGTCCACATGGATAGGATAATTTCATCACATGAAAGATGGGAAAGAACTTCGAGAGGGAATAACTTCTTGCCTAGAGCTTGGATTTGAGCATGCTTATAGTCGTCGGAAAACTCTTGAAGAGAAAAGTTAATCTATAATCTTATAACTAGAGTTATAATAATGGTTAAGAAAATAAATTTGGTACACACCACCACCATCAGGATGGTTTAGGGCGTTGGTTCTATTACAACTGTGGTGCCTTTGAGAGAGTATTATTTTAGCAAATCAAAAAGAAGGATTGTTAAGAGTTCAACAAAGAGGATGAGAAAAGAATACACTCCCACCAAGGAGGCATCAAATTGAATAATTTCATGAAAATTTGGGAAAGACCCTAAAATTAATGGTGAATATACAACCTCTACTCTAAGTGCATTTTCAAGGGCAAATTCAATCATTGTCAATGAATTTAGTGCCACTTTAGATACTTATAAGGTAAGAGTACTAGAGTTGGAGGAGCAGTTGAAGTAACAGAGAGTTCAATTGGAAGATGAATTCAAACACTAGACCAATGAGAAATATCAATTGATCAAAGTTGATATAGAAGCCATAAAGAAGACACACTCATAGGAAATGGAGAAGCTGAGAAAAAAACACTAGGAAAAATTTTCCCTCTCTGAGAAGAAAAGATTGAAGATCATAGAATATGGACAGAAAGTGAGGACTCAGGAAGCTCAACTAAAAGAAAAATGCAAAACAACCACCATCCTAGAAACAGTAAAAGAAGTAGCCCTCACAAACAATGAGGATATAAGGGAAGCTCAAAAAAAAAATTTCTCCAAGTTAAGCGAAATACAACAATGTCATGATGATTTGATGACTTTGTCAGACCTGGTGGTAGAACAAAAGGACAAAAGAAAAATTCCCAAGATACTTTTGATGTAGTTGTGGATTGGTAGGATGGGTATACAGACACTCTTTCAGATCTACCTATATTTGATAATAGGGATAAGAATACAACTCGGTTAATGTTGGACACATAGAAATCCTCATGCGAATATTGAGGAAACCATAGAGGCTACCACCAAAATTTTCTTTAGATTATGGAAGTCATCAGATGACCTCCTAGAGTAGTTCAAAATTCCATTGATGGAAAAACTTAATCAAGTAGTCCCTAGCAAGCTCAAGATAGAAGAGATGGAACACAGCAGGGATGAGAGCAAACAAACCATTGAAAAGTTGAATGAGATCCATAAGGATATTTTAAACAACCACCTTATAAAACTAGTAAAGTTGGCCACCATGGATGATGCTTACACTAAAAAGGTGCATAGGGATTTGGAACAAGGAGTGTCTATAAAGATATATGATGGAGAAGTGAAAATTGAGAGAATGAAACTGAGCAAGGTCGAAGAAATTTCCAAGTATCATGACCTGTGGACTTCATAAAGAGAAAATTTGGCTACTAAAGAACCTTGTTAAAAAATTGTAATTATTTGTATATTCATTAATGAATATGTAAAGGAAATATGAATTGTATAATAGGAAAAAATAAGTAAGTTGAAACAATGTAACTGTAAGGAACAACAGTTACATAATTTGAAAGGTCTTCCTTGTTTTATAAAAGGAATACCATTGTATGAGAAAGGGAATTTTTCCCATTGTTATATGGTGATACAATTATCTCATGAATAAAGGACATTAGGCAATTTTGGCGACCATGAATGTGTTCAATTGTGTAATGGAACTTCTCTACATTTTCAATTGATCTTATTGGTTTCTTGAATGATGTTTCATATGAACTTTTCATGTGTTTATTGTTTAAGAAACTTGTACATTTGTGGTTGCTTATGGATACAGTGGTAATGTTGTAGATGTAGTTGATAACTCTTTACGAATTACATCAATTTCATTATCATTTAACATATTGTTGTTAACATGAACTTTTTTTGTGATCAGTAATCCAATTTGATAGTGTGTCTAATCTATAAGAAAATCTCCTGATCATGATAGATTAGAATAGTAGTTAGAATAGTTAGCTTTGAATTTTTTTTAATTATTTATATTAGAACTAGAAAGAATTATTTGGAGGACAATTTATTCTCCTCCTCTATAATAGAATTCTATGTGGAAACCAGGCCCACATATTGGTTGGAACTTTTCATACCAAATGAGAGTGATTCTAATTGGGACTCGCCATTGGGCATTTTCCTTTACTGATTGATAATCGATTTTGACCCATCAATAGAATTAGTGCTATAAGGAGGGCCATCGAAATAAATGGCTAGTAAATAATTGTGTAACCCTGACCCTACCCATTCTAATCCACAAAGAAACCAAACTCAATTCATCCTACCTCAATCTTCTCCCTCTGAGAAAACCATATACCCACTTCCAACTCTGGTGCATACACTTGCTCAACTTTCGGGTCAACAGAGTGCATACCAACCCAATCCTGCAGCATCAAGTTTTGCTACTCTAAGCCCTATTGAAATTGGCCAATGGCTTCAACATTTTTGCATCCTTACTTGAGTCATGAAGAAAAATCTTGGAATCAAATCGGATGAATACCCTCTACCCGAGAGACAAAGACAAACTAAACCTGGAAAACCAATAGAAATCAGTTCTCTAACCGACATTGGTATCCTAACCATCGAAAACCCTAATTATCAACTTTTAACTCCTTAGGGGAGTACCTAGTCCTTATGAGTTAATTTTTGAAGAGTATGTATCTCTATGTGGTTTTGAACCACCACTTCCCCCAAATTCTCTTCCAGCTACCCCCAGAGATCCTTCTAAAGGAGAATCATCAAAATAAGAACCTTCGGGAAGTCCTCAAGGAGATATGGTGAACCCTAATCCAAACCCAAATGCTAATCAACCCTGGCTCACTCAAGATGTGGTTATTGTTCTAGGGGATAATCACCCTTTACCCAAGCATCTTGAGAAGCTTCTACCAAAGTTTGACCCTAATAAGAAGGATTCTACTAAGGATCACATTAAAAAAAATATGCGTATTGTCAGGTTGATAAACAAAGAACATGAAGATGTGGTTTGTAGACGTTTTCCTTATACTTTTGAAGGAAAGGCCTCTACATGGTATTTTTCTCTTAGAAAAGGGTCAATTACAAGTTGGAATGCATTTGAAACTACTTTCATAGAGAAATTTGGAGATGATAAAACCTCAGTAGTATTGGTTTTAAAATTATCTAGAGTAAAAATGGACTCTAAAAAAAAAGTTAAACATTTTAATCAAAGATTTTTATTATTGATAAATAAGATTCCAAATACTTCTAAACCTATTGAATATGTGTCCATCAAATTCTATACTTCAACTCAACCAGTCTCCATGGCCATGTTTGTTAATAGTACCCTTGAAGATACATTTAAAGAGGTAATCAAGGTGGAGAAAGACATGCTCAGTCTAAAGGGTAGCCTTAGGCTAGACAGTGACCAAGTTAAAGCTAAAAAAAAAAAGAATTTTCTTCCAACTAAACACCCTTCTTAGAAAAAGGATCAAGATTCCATGGATATGGAGAGCTTACAGAGGATTGTAAAGAAACTTACAAATAAGATTGTTGATTTGAAAATGAATTTTGGAGAAGGTAGATCCAACAAGAAATTTTTCAAAACTCCTTTCAAAAAGACTACCCCTGCCATTGTTGACAGGTCCAAATCACCTATCAAGCTGGTAAGGGAAAATGCCCGATGGTGAGTCCCAATTAGACTCTCTCTCATCTGGTATGGAAAATTTTGACTAGTATGTGGGCTTGGTTTCCACTAAGAATTTAGATTACAAAATAGGAAGATGAATTGTCCTCCAAATAATTCTGGCTAAATCTAAATTTAACTAATTAAAAAATATATATATATAATCTATCTATTTCTAACATATCATGATCGGGAGCATTCTAAAAATATAGACACGTCATTAGATAATGTTATTGGTTGTAGAAATAGTTCATGAAAAACAACAATATGTGAAAAAAATAATGCAACATATATAAACATAAATAGTTATATATTACACCTGCAACGCCATCACTTCATTCATAAGTAACCACAAAAGAACAACTTGCTTAAAAACCAAACATAGAAATAGTTCATATGAAATATACTCAAGAAACGTATAAACCAAGTGTACATGTAGAATAGTCCCATACACAATTGAACACATTTATGATCATTGAAATGCCTTCTACTCTTTATTCAACGAGATAATAATATCATCATACTTACATCGGGAAAAAAATTCTCTTCTCTTACATGGAGCTCTCTTTTTTAGAATAAGAGAGTCTCTTTACATTCTATAACTTCCAAGGCCACAATTACATCTCTTCATTTCAAATATTTATGTCTTGTATACAAATTGAATGCAATTTTCCAAAGAAATATACATTATGTAACTTTACAAAATCATGAGGACCTCTTTGAAGCTATATCTTCTACGTATGTGACCCATGAGTCATATGCCTTGGTCATTTATCCCAGTCTATTCAGCTTCATCTTCTCTAAATCCAACTCTCCATCATATAACTGGTCGGTAACTTCCCTCTTAACATCCCTTTGAATTCTTTTGACAAATTCATTTGCAGTTGAGGCATATTTAATGGGTTGTATCAAGTATTGACTTGTGACTTCTTTGTTGACCTCTGTGAGTTGGCTAATGGCTTGTTTTTTGATATCTTTGTTTGCCTATACCTCTTATATCCTTAGCTTGCTAGGCCCTGCTTGGGCTAGCTCATCCATGACTGTCATTTTAAATTGTTCTAATTGGTCATTATCTGAATTCAACATTCTAGCACAACTTCGTTGGTGAGGCTTATGGTTTCATTAACATCTTGGTATGAATTTTTCTAGTTGTCCAACAAAATTTGAGTTTTCCCTTTCTTTTTTCTGGTGAACCTGAACATGTCTATATGGGTCTCCTTATGTAGACCTTTCCAATACAATATCTTATCAGATGCATGTTTTGTAGAATTATATTGGTTGGTTTTTTTTTTTAGCTAAATATCCCTGACTTGTGGGATTGGCATGTGGTTGAGATGCCATGACCCAGGGGCATCTAAGCCGTCAAAATCACCCAAGGATCGCACCTGGCCTGGACCACACCATCCCTTAACATGGTTGGATTTGAGGTGTCCTCAGAGGTTTCGAACCGGTGACTTCACTTACGGAGTGCCTTAACAACACACTCTCTCACTGACTTCTCTACACCACGAGGGCTCGATATATTGGTTGTTAAGCTCATCTAGTTGATCGAATAACCTAACAATATCTTCTTGTTAATCCTGGATCTCATTTAACTTGGTGAAGAATTTTTTAGGGGATTCCCTTAACTCTTTGTTTTCCACTATAAATTCTTCCCTCGCAACCTCAAGGATATTGGTTACTTTGTTTATGTCTTTCAGTTGTGCTTCGAGCTTTAGCCCCTTTTCCTCATATATGATGATTTCCAATCTTTGCTACTTAGAGAGAATATTTTTTTCCTAGTGTTGTGTTCTTAGCAACTCCATCTCCTGCAAATGTGCCTTTTCCAAGGCTTATATTTCAACTCTATATAGATTATATTTCTCATCTTCCTGCTTCTTGAATTCATTTTCCATTTGTGCCTTTTGTTGTTTCAACTGCTCTTCCAACACCGATAACTTGGTCTTATAATTGTCTAGTGTATCATTCAGCTCACTAATAGTGACTAGGTTTTCTCCTACAAAAGCACTAAGGGATGAGGTTATGTCAATTGCATTGGTTTGCATATCTTGCCCTAAAATCCATGAAAATATTATGTCTTATGCCTACCTGGTGGGAGTATTCTCTGTTTTCTGTTATTTTTGTTGATATTTATCTATCCCTCTTTTTTATTTGTTGTAAAAATACTCTCCTAAAGACACAACAACATCATCAAAATCTACTAGCTAATATGAGGAATAAGAGAATCCTACCAATATTGTATTCAATGGGGTAACATGGTTTATAGGTGAATTAAGCATTGTAAGCCCCTTCATAGTGCTAGTGATAGCTTCTTTGCCTTTATCTTCTTCAAGTCTCATTTTCTTTTGTTTTTCTGCTTCTGGCACCTCCTCTTCTTTCTTCTTCCTCTCTTTTTCATTTCTCTTTTGTTCTTCTTCTATAGCCTTTTAGGTTGCTTCTTCCTTCTTCTTCTTCTTTCCCTTTGTTTCCCTCTTTTTTGTTTCCTATGTTTCTACTTTATCCATGTCTTCTTTTGCTTTCCTCTTAGCTTATTTTTCCACCTCCTTTTGTTTGGCCTCTTATTCTTTTTGCTTCTCCTTTGTTCTGAACCTTTCTTCATCTTCCATGGCTCTTTTAAGATAATCTTCATCTTTAGTTACTTGAGTTGTCTTTCTTTATTCTTCTTGCTCCTTTTAAGTGGTCATTAATTGTTCCCATTGTTCCTCAGTTTTCTTCCTTTTTTCTTCCTCCTCCTACTGTAATATTTCTCTCCCCAATCCATCCTTAATGTTTGTTAACACTTCTTAAAAAAATAGGACCCCTTGGAAAATTTCCTTTGATATACTTGCATCATGTAAAAAGGGTGTATTAATCCCACAGATTTAAGATGATATCTAACAACACATTTAGGATCATGTTTTCTAACTTCTCCTATGCACAAACACAACTATTTTAGGACTACAACCTTTTCTCTAGCATGAGGAACATTTAATAGTGTGAACATTCCCACTTTAATGGGAAAATTTGGCCAAATCCTTTTGGAACTCGCAACCAAGAATGCAATTATCCCAACCTCAATTGTCTGGTAAATAATATCCCTACCAATTAGCTTGTCAAGGACATACTTGGGGAGGATATGTGGGGGTTGTGCACATCCAAAGATTCAAGCATAGGTTAATGCTTCCCCATGTACCAATATCCTATCTCTTTAATAGATTATATATCTTCCTGAGATAGTATCTGAGGATTTTGATTATATATGACAAAAAACATGGGTGCCATGAAATGATCACATATGTCATAGAAGTATTTTTGTAATTGGTCTCCCATAATTTAGAGCAATAAACATGAATAGGAGGTAGGTTGGGGTTCCAATCCCAAACCATTGTAGGAAAACAAATGGACGAACATACTACATCTATTAAGTATGAAGACATGTAAAAAGTTGGTGTCTTTATCCCTTGAGCTTCTCTAATGGCTTGAAAGATGTTGACCAAAAGGTTTTGCGCACAATTCAATGCATTCCCTACCTCATCCATGTAGGGAAATCATCCATTCTGTTGAAGGAGCTTGTATCTGACAGTAATAGGTTCTATGGAATTTTCACCTGAGCAACAACATTCCATGCGGGAACTTTTTCTCTTCACATTTGAGCTTTTGACATTTATGTGATTTTGAAATCTAGTATATTTCAAAATAGCATAAGGGCTTAAGATAAACAACAATGCATGATAAATAAAGGAATTTCTTCTTGAGTAGTGATATTACCTAACTACTTTACAATTTATCACATAAAATGTCAATTATCCAGGGAAATCCTTCTTGCATACCTCTTTTTCACTTGATTCTTTGAAAAAATGACTATTGTGTGGCTTGAATTAGATTTTTTAATATTTAATCGCCAATATGTTGCTTCTACAATTAATATGTCTAGGCTCTGGCTCGTAGCAGGCAGGAGAAGTACAGTGCCATTAATTCCATTGAAATATTTCTCTCTGAACAATGCAGTCGAAAATACAGAGTTTTGGGAAAATCTATGGTCGGGAAGACTTACTTTTGAATGAACCTTTACAAAGAAGATTTTCAAAAGAACCTTATTAGAGGAATCAGTTTAGAGAAAAGGCATTTAGGAAAACAAAACTTTTGGGGTTGTCATTCAAGAAAAATCCATTGAAAGTGAATGGAGCTTACAGATAATACCCAAAAGACACCTATAGGCCAATATTTTTCCATTTTCATGTGAGCCATGAAGCTTAATATGAGAGTACTGCCATAATAAGGAATATTCAAATTCATATCCAACTTTGTTGATATTTTTCTCCAATCTAAAACTTGAGAGTTTATTAGGATTTTAAAATATGTGTTCATCCCAGGGTTTCCACGGTTCTCCTTTGGTCCCTTAATTCCATGTATGTTATGTAGAGTAGATTCTCCACTTCTTAGTGTATTTGAGACAATTTTACAGGGGAGGTTTCTTTTACACTTTTCACATAATGGACAATCTCCTTCTTCTCACATTCAAACATTATAAACAAGGTTGGTTAAAAGTTAAAACAAAGAAATCGGTTCAAAATCAGTTCATAAGATACAAAGAAAATAAAAGTAAGAACTGTACAGATGTATTCTAAAAGAAATATGAATTCTCAAAATAAAGCAAAATGAAAAGAAAGATATTATGTACAGGACTACATCATCATAGGTTATCATGAAAAATACTTTTTTAGGATTGGCCCATTGATAGGGAGTTCCTCAATCTCCCCTTCCAACATTTTGAGCTTAAAATTACCCGCTCCAATACTTTCATGAATTTGATATGGACAAATCCATAGCTACTTAAACTTAGTATGTTTCCCTTTCTTTTCATTGGCTTTGTCCCATTTGAGAACAAGGTCCCCAACCCAAAAATCCTTACTACTGACAAAGCTTTTATCAAATCAATGTTTGACTAACTCCTTGTGTTGGTCTAGCTTTCTCTTGGTTTTTTCTCTTTATTCCTCCAACTTAAGAAGGGTATTTAATCTATGATGCATAACTAGACAATTTTCTTCTTGGGAAGATTTGGATAGTTGCAGGGAAGGAAAGAATATATGGGTAGGTAAAATTCCTTCTTTACCATACACTAGGAAGAAAGGATAATTCCCTAAGGATGTTGTTGGAGTCACTCTATCAACCTATAGGGAATTTGGTAGAGCTAGATGCCAACTCCTCTAATGGTCAGTCACAGTCTGTTTCAGGATTATGATCAGATTTTTTGTAGTAGATTATGCTAGACCATTTCCATGGGGGTAATAATGGGTTGCATATTTTATTTTAATGTTCTTTTCAAGAGAGAATTCAGTTAATTTTAGTGATGAAAATTCCACACTACTACTTGGGGACACCAAACCTAGTAATTGTTGGATATATTACACAACCACCTAGTATTTATTTTCTTAGGTTTATTACTCTATGTTGAGGGCACACTTGTTCAAATATATTCTCCCCTAGATGAGGGCACCACATCCTCTTCAATCATTACTAAGTTGTAGTTTAGTTAAACTGGTGGAGTAGTGTCTTACATGGAAACCTTGGTATTATCACCAAGTGTTGCATGCTCACCTCGGGATCATCAGCAAGAGAGCGCATTTAACTTGGGATGGTCACTAGGAAGGCATGACACATGTGTATGCATGAGACTCTCCTCAATCCACTTGTGATTATCCAGTTAACTAGGACTAAGTGGTAGTTCACTCCAAATTATGTAAATGTGTGCTCACATCTCTCTAGATCACTACTATGGAACATTAGTTCAGCCATGTAGAGTATATCATTTTTATTTTTCCATTCTCTCATTTGGATCAATTGTATTTTTCTATTCTATCATTTGGTTAATACAATTCTCTCTCTCTCTCTCAACGTTGCAAGCTTTGTGTGAATTTTTTCTAGCTATATTCTCTATCCAGATTTCACCATAACTATACATGGTACCAAAGGCCACAATTTGATAGGAATAAAGCGCACAATCACTCATTTATAGGTACAAAATATTGAAGCGGTCAGAAAGAATGGAATTTTCACCGTAAGATCTTCTTACGCCATATAATTACTTCGATTGGAAGTTGAAGATCCTTCTTCTTCTCAGAAGAAAATTCTTGTATCGAAAAACCATGGCAATAGAAATTGAACCTGCATTAGCAATGGAGAAATCCAAATACTTCAATCGAATGGATGAGGCTTTCGGTCTCATTTGCATGTCCATCTCTTTCGAGTTATTGTTTCATATTGAATCTTGCAACACTCCAAACAAGGTTTGGACTATGTTGCAAGGTCTCTTTGAAAAACAAGATGAGATGTGTGGCCACATGCTCAAGATTGAGTTAAATTCTGTAGATCCAAGCGTTGGGGTTTTGTATTCTTTGCAATGAAATTCTAGTCGAGGTGGATCGACTGACAATTGAAGTTAAGGTGGATCGATAAAAAGTCAAAGGTCGAGGTGGTTTGATCGGGTAAAGTCGAAGTCAAAGGTAGAGGTGGTTTGACGTGGTAAATATATCGACAGTAAGTCGAAGAGTTCAACCGACAAGAGGTTGAAAGGAGGGTGTGTGGCAATCAATTGAACATTGAATGACGATTGGTCGACTAGTAATCCAACTTAGTAGTCGACTATAACAGAATCCTGAGATTCGCAGGATTTGTAGCCAATGATATGCATGGATCTATAACCATTTTTTGGCTCCTTTTCTTTAGGTTTTTTCCTACTGTAAAGCCTATAAAGAAGGCATGTCATAATGATGTAAAATATAATAAAGGATAATCAATTTTTAGACGAAATCGTAGAGATTGTTGTTCATGTAGTTGTAATTCGAATTGGATACATGATTTTTCTTATGTAAGCAAGAGGGTATGATGTCAATTGTGTCTTAGGTGTGGATGAAGGTTAGACATATAACCTTTTATTCTTAATGAATAAGACAACAAGAGAGCAGAACGCTCAAGGAATTTTGGTCTTCCCGGTTTGGGTTTCCAGGGTAAAATCTATGTGTATTGTGTGTTTGCTTTGTCATTTACTCTCTTGATAATATATTTCTTCCTCTCTTCTTCTAGGTTTAGCATGGAAGTGTCCTCATTTCCTAACATGTGGTATCAGAGATTGACTTAACAACCTTGGATCTGAGTTAAACCCTAGGTTCAGTAAAAGTCGTAAGTTAGAAATATTTAAAGATCATGTTAAAGAATGGCAAGCAGCTCGAGAATATAGATCGAAAAATTAAATGGCCAGAATTTTGAGCTTTGGAAGCTTAAAATTGAAGATCTCATTGTAGATCGAGAACAATGGACAACAGTCTATCCAGGTACCATGGAAACAATTATGATTGTTATCACATGAAGTTGTCAAGGATCATTTTTCCCTTAGGTTTTAATTTTTACTCTTTAGTATTTAGGTTTGTTTTATTTTTCCCTTTGTGATTTGATTAGGATAGTCTAAACAAATAAAAGTTTGGGTTTTGGTTCACATTTTTGGTCTACACCTATGGTTCATAGCCTAGGTTCATTTTGTGGTTTATGTCTTTGACTCATCACTTGACTTGACATCAAGCACTATCGACCCCATGACTCTAACAACCTGACAAGTCACTCCATCCACTCATG